>JACXGI010000613.1:31816-125683 GCA_016801175.1 Esox masquinongy
TCTGGGTAGATCCTGGGTGAAGTGGTCTGGTCTAACTCTCCTTGTCTTCTGGGTAGATCCTGGGTGAAGTGGTCTGGTCTAACTCTCCTTGTCTTCTGGGTAGATCCTGGGTGAAGTGGTCTGGTCTAACTCTCCTTGTCTTCTGGGTAGATCCTGGGTGAAGTGGTCTGGTCTAACTCTCCTTGTCTTCTGGGTAGATCCTGGATGAAGTGGAGAGGCGGAGGGGAATCTCTGCAGCCCTGGTCTACCCCTTCATGAGGAGTCTGATGGAGTCTCCCTTCCCAGCACCAGGCAAGACCATCAAAGTCAAGACCTTCCTGCCTGGAGCAGGGAATGAGGTTAGAGACCTTCACGATCACTCCGGATTATTTGTAGCATCTCTATTTTTATTCAGTAGTTCACAAGATTGTAATGTAAAGCAAAACTGGCACGAGTGCTCCTGTCTTTCATCAGATTCGTACCTTCCACAAAAGAGGGATGATTCATGCAGAAAAGAGATTATAAGCTTGATTAAGCATGAACTTTGACATCTGCAAATGTGTGACTGGTCGCGACCCCAGGCTGTGACCTCACCGTATGTTGTCCTTCCCAGGTCATTGAACTGAGGAGACCCATGGACTCCAGGTTGGAGCATGTAGACTTTGACAGTCTCTTCAGTTGCCTGAGTGTGCGTCAAGTGGTGCGCGTCTTTGCCTCCCTGCTGCTGGAGCGCAGAGTCATCTTTGTGGCAGATAAACTCAGGTGGGAGGCCCGACTATTACATTATTAGTCACCGTCTGGCGAAAAGCAAAGAGAGAGGACTAAATCCCTTTCTCATGGGAGGTTGCATGCCCTGCTGTGTGATAACCGGTAGATGTTTGAAAAATATTCACCTGTGCAACAGTATGTTGAATGATAAGCTAAGAGAAAATACTGAGTTTACTGTCGTGTGAAGAACTGGAAGCACACAAGCAAAGCTACAGCAGAATGGCAAAACATGAAGAAATGGAGGTTTATGGAATGTCAGAAAGCCCAGATCTCAATCCTATCCAAAGGCTGTAAGGGGACTTGAACGCCATTGAACATGACACAGTTGAAGCAGTTCTGTAAAGAATAGTAGGAATATATTCCTCAATGTCGATGGAACATGAGAAGTTACTTCAGCCAAAGGGGGCAAAAGAAGTTACAGAAGTTAGGGATGTAATGTAGATAGTTCTCAAGCTTTAAAGGTGCTCTTAGAAAATTATATTTTAACTAGAGTATTTAGAGATAAATATGTTTATCTAGGTCTGCTTATATTGCAGTTCAATGACACTGCCCCAATATCAAGTTGTTATTGTTCTTTTGGTAGGGATCTTAACCCTCAGAAATGTGTCTATAAATGTTAAAAATAGTTTCTGGAATACTTCATTCTTGTCACAGATGGTGGCTCGGACTGCAATTGATGTCTAGGATTACAGTGTATTTTAGCAATAACATCCTCCCTCAGTTATCGCTGAAGTTCACTGTCTTTTTCTGCAGGGAATCCACTTATTCTAACCCCATTACAATAACATCTGCCTTACATGAGAAGGGTTTTATCTCATGCTCTCCTACATTTTCCCTTTAATGTTTCTGTTCAAGCAGAGGCCTAACTGTTTTTGTTCTGTTTAAAAAGGTTTCCTCAGACCCACAACCACAACATTGCTGAGCTCACGGATTGTGTATCTGGACACATGGCTTACAGTACAGAATGATACTATCATCACCAAGCTGTTTCACATGTCTTGGTGCATTTCCTCTCACAGAGATGACACATCCTGAACTTTAATTAAGGTACATAACTACAAAGCCAGATAATTAACAGTATATGTAACTGTAACAGTAGGGGGGCTTGCCAATACACTCTGGCTCACCCTTAATGTTGATGGTCGCTGTTTACAATTCACCGATCAGCGCAACTAATAGCGGCTTCCCGCTGAGGTTTTGTGAGGTGGTGCTTAACCGATATAGCATTTGGGGACCGGGTAAGAGCCATTAGATTAATCAATGTAGCCATCTCAGACCGCACCCACCACTATGGAGCAATGAAACGCTCCCTGCATGCTTACGACAGATGTGGATCCACAAGTGGGTCGTTCTCCACCGAGATTCACTGTCCAACCACAGTGGGCAGGGTGGGGCTGATATGAGGGAGCCATGTTTCCACCAGGGAGACACAGAGGTCTGCCCCCTGGCTATAGCACAGCACTCCTGGCTGAAGGGCTCTGTTAGAGGGGGCACTTTTCTGTTGAACGCTAATCTCCACATATCAGAGGACAGTTTAAACAAACATCAGTGGGGGCAGTGACTGCGAGGGGAAGGAATGTACTTCCTGTGTGCAGGGACTCTCCCCTCTGATCCATGGCTTTGCTGTCACTGTGTGACGGATGGTGTCACGTTCCTCCCTGGTCCCTGCCGGGCCTGTGTCCTACTCTACTCCTTTCTCTTTCTGCTCAGGGAGACTCAGAGAAAGTGGCTTTAGTGAACTATCAGCCTCATGTGGGTCAGAATCACCCAGACCTTGTTAATGAGTTACCTGTGTTTTAAGGGCTGTTGAGAACAGTAGCAAGGACTTCAGAGTTGTGCCATTCTAATAGTCTAGGGACTGTTAGTGAACAGCAGATTAACTCAGCATTATGTTTCAGAACTGTCACAGACTGACTACAGTACAGACAAAGACAAATAGATGACTCTTCTCAATGTTAGAAAACAATCTTTTGTTGTCGTTAATGTCTGGTACTGTAACCTTCTGTTACTAGAACTAGTGTCTAAGGCTCTTACCCAGAAACACAACAGATGGAGATCTAGCTCTGCCCCAAAACGCAGACCTGTTCCCCTGTGTTTCTGTTCTCACTGAATACAAAATGAAGTGGAGCCACTCAAGCCTCATTTGGTCACGTTGGGGGGAGGAGAGAGACCATCTACTGATAAAAGTCTCTAGTCCAGTGGGAAGCAGAGAGAGAATCCAAACCGAGAATATTTAGCCACGCCACATGATGTATGGCCAGTCCGTTGTAATGTATACCCAGTATGACTATGATCTGAGTGGTGAAAAAACACCGAATAGAACAGACCATGTTAGGGAATGTGTCTCCACTGTGGTGTTGAATGAACCGTGCATGTATACTGTACACTGTGGATGACGTGTTTCAGGGTTCACAACGGCTGTTTGCCTGATCCAAGCGTTGTGGGATATGTCACCAAAATGACTTCATTGTTGCTTCTCTGAGACATCAAAACACCAGATAACTTAGTCGTAATGATGTTTCATCAGCAAAAAGTTTATGCCGTAGGAGTTACACTCAGAATTCACATTGTCAGCCTGCTATTGCTAAACCAGATTTACCTGAAGGCTCTGGACTGAGATTGCCCCAGTGCTTAAATTGTAAACATAATTTTCCAGTTATTATGAGTCTAGGACAGAGAATCGTTACCACCAGCGACAGACTATGTTTGATCTGCCTCTCTGTTGGTCTACATGGGCGGGCTAAAACATTCCCAGCCACTACTTCATTGTTAGGGCTTGCCTGGGTGTAAAGAATATGAATTAACAAAAATCTTTTGAAAGAAAGGAAGTGGTATTAGGTTACCAAAGTGTTTTAACGCGTCAAAATTTCTATTGAATTTTTATGAAATAGGTTACTCAAAACTGAATAGCCAGGGTGTTGGTACGGTGTCTATGAGTGGGAGAAACAGGGAGGGAAAGAGAGAGGGGTGCAGAGAGAGTAAAATACATTTCTCATGGTCATGGTGAATAAATCAGGCTCTTGTGTTCCAAGGGGGAGAGAGCTGCTTTCTTTCTCTACCTAGTATCCCCTTACACAGCTCACGGTAACATCAGAAAACCTCTAACTAAGCCATTGTAGTTGTCTGTGTTGCATTTTTTATCTTCCATTCACACCCTATTCACACCCCACTCATAATCTTCTTCTAATTACCTCCTGTTGAATTGAAACCCTGGTTTTCAGGTAGAGCCCATTGCCCAGGACGTTAGCCGCAACAGTATGGTAAATTGTATGTCTGTCCGTAACCCCGGGCTGGTAAAGAGAACCAATGCAGTTAGCTACAGTGTGCTGCTGTAATCTGGCAACACACTGCTGTAATCTGGCAACACACTGTAGTGTTCAGTACCTTGTTACTCCTGAACACAGTAGTGTCATGCTGAGCACTGCTGGCATAGCACCAAACAACCTACAAGAACTTTGCCCCTTCCCTCTGTGTGTTTCTAATGTCTAAAGGTGAAGTGAACAAACACAGTGGAAACAAGTTTCTGTGAGACTAAAGGGGGAAAATCAGGCCTCTGTGTTCAGAAGCCAAACATCTGACTTTCCCATTATTATTAATATACACGCACACACGCACTCACGTACACAGACACACTCACACTCACACACACACACTGCAATGCTGCCACGATAATCACTTGATTTAATTCAGACATGGCTGTGGCTTGAATAGGTCCATGTGTAGGGTTGCCTAAGGGAAGCCTGGTCTGACCGTTCAACAGCTTCTGCTCCAACAGGGAGCCGAAGCCGAGGCCAGGAGGGGGGACGTGAGAGCTTCATGAAGAGGAAGTGGGAGAAATAAGTTGGGCTCTACGTGATTACTAGACATTCTGATTGGATGAGGACCGGGAGACAATCCATAACTTGTAAGATCATTTGGAGATGAAATGTATCAAAAGTTGAGCTATATGCACATACAATGTTAAAATTCGCCTATGTACATAATACATGTACTCAAATAGGTACAACTATGTAGAATGCAGACATCAAGACTTAATTCTCAACCAGACAAATATGTAGAGTAGATATTCCGTATAAGGAGTTGATATGACTACTGGCTGTCGATCCTGTTTCTCCTGATGGGGCCTGTGTTTCTTCTGGGCTTGTCTACGAGCTGAACTGAATTGACCTTGGCTGGGCTAGTCTGAAACAGTCTTCTGTGTGTGGGTCAGTGGAGCATGAGGTAATGCAGACCCTGATACTGGAGCTTCAGCTTGCACCTGTGGGTTAGGCAGATTAAGTCTCTATATCCTGAGATTTTCCTGGGAATCTGCAAGCTCAGCTACAGAGCCAGACCAATCATTCCTAATATGTAACGCCTACATAAACTCAACCGTAAAAAATTACAAATGAGCATCCTCCGGACTGAAGTGGAAGGTTATTTGGTTGTTTCATTAGGACATAGCTTAGTATGGCACATTTTAGTTTTACTGTCTAGGTTCAATGTCAGTGGGATATGCTAGCATTATTGTTGAGTCACCGACAGCCATCGATTCTGAAAATTCTTACCTGTACTTGGGGGGGGGGGTGTCCTCCATTTTTTGTAATAAAAATATTTTCCAAAGACAACCTTGAGGGGGCCTTGAGTGGGGCAGAGGTAAAGGCACTGTGTCACATGTAGCTGCATTATTAAGACCAGAGTGCAACTTAGCCCAGTGGTCTTGTGTAGTGCAGTTGGTAATGGGCATCCAGTTTGTCTATGAGAGTATTTCTTCAGTCAGGTTAGTTGTATTACCTCTTAAAGGGGAGACTTCAGCTATGATCTTGGCTTCCAAGGATGCCGTGGCTGCCAGGAGGGTCTCTGTGATGACTATGGGTTGTTGTGGGCTCGGTGCGCCGGGTTTTGTGTTCGGTGCAAGGGGCATCTCCTTAGGCAACTGCTTTCAGGAAGGTCTCTGTGAAAAAAAAGTGTACCTTGTTTCTTTTTCTTCGTGTTTCTGGTTTCTTAAATACCTTCATCTACCACTGAAATGATGTGTGTGATCAATTACTTTGTTTCTGTTAAATAATTTGGACGATTTTGTGGATCTGTCTACCTAAGGATCCGGTGGCTAAGGTTCTACTCTATCTAGCCTGGTGGCTACAGTTCTACTCTATCTAGCCGGTGGCTAAGGTTCTACTCTGTCTAGCCCGGTGGCTAAGGTTCTACTCTATCTAGCCCGGTGGCTACGGTTCTACTCTATCTAGCCGGTGGCTAAGGTTTCTACTCTATCTAGCCGGTGGCTAAGGTTCTACTAGTTGTGCCCCATCATTCTTTGTCAAAATATGGGATACTGGGTCTGACCTATATTATGATATTTTTCTGCAAATAACAGTTAGACAGTGAAATTGCGACTCTGTTCTGCTCTGTCATGATGATTGAATTAGAACAGGCCTTAACAGATCTTTTGGGATGAGCCAAAAAGATACTGGTCTTTTCATATATTAGTTGACTGTAAGCACTTGATATGTTACTTATATCTCTATTCCAAGTTAACTCTATTAAAACTTAATTAAGGGTTTGTATGCACATCATTGATGTTTTGATACAGTGTGGGCAATGCCATGTACATTTAGTAGGAGTACTGTGGCTTAGCCAAGATATGCCCTCTGCTGGAAAGTGGAATGATAGAAAATGGGAGTATTTGCATACCACATTTGATGATTAGTCTTGGTCTTGATCCACACTGATTTGGAGTTCTGCTATCTGTATGTTTCTGATAGGCTTCATGGTTTATTTTTACTCTCTCTTTCTGTCTACATGTACTTGTGCATACGGGGATGGGGGGATGAGGGTCGGCCACTGTCAACAAGCTTGCGACCGTGAGAAAGACGACGTGCCATTTGTGATTCTGTGGTTAGACACAGCTGTTGATATTCAGCCGTGGCTATGGTGCTTTTTAGCTAAGATCAAACGGATTCAAGACCTAGTTAAACTAGTTTAACGCACCCAAGCCATCTCTGGGGGCATGAGAGCTTTGGTTGCTGTGCCTACTGTAACCAGCCTATCACACATTTTTTAGAGAAGGCTTATTTATTCTTACACCCCATTTTTCTTATATGATGTCCAAAATGCAATTATGGCAATGCTTCATTACAACAACTCCACAGCAAGTACGGGAAACTTGAATATTGAAATATGTATCCTCTAACATTCAGTACATCTCGCCAAGTCCTTCTGCTTTTTATCATGCTGCTTGCTTAACTAAGACATTTTTCACTGTCACACACATGCTAGAGGTGAACTCATTCCCTGGCCAACAGCCACAAATGAGTGTTCAGGCATCTGGCGTACCACATTTAGTCGCTAGGGTGTGGTGAGACTAGGCAGCCCTGACTGACATCAATCTGTCTGCCCCAGATGTCGTTGAGCCAATTTTGCCCTGCTCTCTGCTGGATGCCCGGGCACTGTCGGTATGTCACAGTTAGGATTTGAACACCTAGCTGTAGAATGACAGTTCTACTGCAGACAATAATTTTAAAAACTGCACCATTCATAAGCTTTTAGATAGTTGCCAGGTGAACCTGTCTGCCTGCATGTTTCTCCAACGTCAAGTCTTGTACAGACATTTCTCTCCTGACAGCTGAGTGTCAGAAGCACTGATCTCTTATTTCTCTCCCCTATCCTTTTCTTTACATTTTCATTTCATCTGTTCTTGGAGGGAATGTTGGAGATGGATTTCAGACTGTCCCTTAGACATGCCGGAGAAAGGAGTGCATTGTTAAGCCAGGATACATAGCTGCACCCATTCATCTCAGGAATACTAAAGTAATTGTTTCAAGGGAAAAGAAGCTCAGGTTGTTGTTTGGTTTGAAGACAAGCATATATACAATACACCCTCAATCTGCTTTCTAGATGATCCATGAACGTTATTTAGAGCAACTTGAAAGAGCAAATGTTCCTTCATTCATCAGTTTGCCGTTTTTTGTCCATTGCTGGCTGTTGTTTACAATTCACTCCCTTGTGAGCTTCTCTAAAATGACATCATAATGATTCTGGATGTGGTTGTGTCTTCCTCTCTGCAGCACCCTGTCCAGCTGTATCCATGCTGTAGTGGCTCTGCTCTATCCCTTCTCCTGGCAGCACACCTTCATCCCCGTCTTACCTGCCTCCATGGTGGATATTGTCTGCTGCCCCACGCCCTTTTTGGTGGGGCTCCTGTCCAGCTCACTGCCCAAACTCAAAGACCTGCCTGTGGAAGAGGTGGGTACTACACTCGTATCATCTCTGTGTGTCAGTTATTGGCCCTTTGTCTCCCACTGTCTTTTTTTTAGCGTGTATTTATTGGCTATGCATTGCACCTCATTCTGTCCCTGTTTAGGGCTACAGAGCCTGTTCCACTGTCACATACAATTTCTTTGGTAGACAATGGGCTAGGGAGTGGCCTTCCTGTTACTGGTCACAACAATCTATATTAGAGTGCTTGTTTTCGTCCAATCCCAGTTCCAAAAAAGTTGGGACGCTGTGGAAATAAAAACAGAATGCAGTGATGTGCAAATCATTTAAACCCTATATTCAATAGAAAATAGTACAAAGACAACATATCAAATGTTGAAACTGAGACTTTTTATTGTTTCTTTAAAAATATATGCCCACTTTAAATTTGATGCCAGCAACAAGTTTCAAATAAGTTGGGACAGAGGCAAAAATTGACTGGAAAAGTTGTGTAATGCTAATACACTAAACCTGGTGGAATATCACACAACTAATTAGGTCGCTTGGCAGCAGGTCAGCAACATAATTGGGTATTAAAAGAGAAGTCAAGATGGGGAGGGGCTCACTACTCTGTGAAAGACTGCATGGACAAATAGTACAACAATTTAAGAATGACGTTTCGCAACGTAAAATTGCAAAGAGTTTGGAGATCTTATCATCTACAGTACATAATATCATTAAAAGATTCAGAGAATCTAGAGAAATCTCAGGATGCAAGGGACAAGGCCGGATGACTGTGATCTTCGGGCCCTCAGACGGCACTGCATTAAAAATAGACAGGATTCTGTAGTGGGCATCATGGCATGGGCTCAGGAACACTCCCGAAAACCACTGTGAACACTTTCAAACTTTCAAAACTATACTTTTCACTTTCAAAACTACAGCATTTGGTCCCCTCAGTTCCCAAATGCTTACAGAGTATTGTTATAAGACAAGGTGTTGCAACACCGTGGTAAATATGTCCCTTTTGCAACTTTTTTGAAACATGTTGCTGGCATCAAAATCAAAATGGGCATACATTTTTTCAAAAACAATTAAATTTCTCAGTTTCAACATTTGATATGATGTCTTTGTACTATTTTCAATTAAATATAGAGATAAATGATTTGCACATCATTGCATTCTGTTTTTATTTGCATTTTACGCAGCATCCCAACTTTTTTGGAAACAGGGTTGTAAAACATTTACCCAGTGTAGAGCTGGGTGATAAGGAGAAAAATCCACATCTGCAATAAATTACCTGAATTGATGCGACAACGATATTAAGAATGATGTGTTAACGTTAATGTGTACCACAGTTTTATATTCCTTTCAACTACCACTAGTAGTTTCATTTCTGTATCAGATACCCCAATAACAATCACTCATATTTACAAACATTATTTATTCCAATCTTTACATTTCTCTGGTGTAGGCTTACAATGAATGACAAGAGCAAAATGTCTTTAAGTGGTGTGTATTGATAATTTTTTAGTTTAGTGTCCCAGAACTGAATGTTGATGTTTTTGGATTGTTACAGCCATTGGACACATTCCGATGAATTAAGATATGAGTGGGATTTTTTTTAAACATCTTTTTAACTTCTCCTGAGATCCTTGTGCCTCTTACCCACCCTCCCTCAGGATTTGTGGGTCCAGGAGGAAACTACGTGGACAGGACTGTCAGGCTACTATGGAAAAATGTCCTCAGGTCTTCATTGGAACATCTTAAAAATATAATATTTGAGTTGTTCAGAGCAACTTAACTCATAATTCTGTCATATTCATTCAAGCACTTCATACCAGAGATAGTTCTACACCAATGTTATGTGAAATTTATAGTCACACATTGAGCAATAGTATTTTGTTTTCGAAGAGTTGGCTCTGACTTAGAGTGCTGAGCATAATGAGATCAATTTCTTCTGTTTTGCTGCCCATGGTAGATTCCCAGTATTGAGTATTTGAATTCAAGCCATGATTTTCCAAGTATTAAGCTGTCAAAGTCCACACAAAATGTGAGGCCTGCCATGGCTACAGTAATATTGCCTGTCCAGTGCTGTCCTGCAGTCGTACTGGGTCATAGCCTGACAGGACATTGACCTGATGCAGTTTTGTTACCAATTACAGAAGGAGTGCAAGATGACATGTCTGCTTCTCTATTCTTCCAGCTGTACTGTGCTTCTCTGGTCTGCAGCATTCTCGGAATGCAGCACTGATTTGCAGAAGCAGCATGGAAAGAGGGGGAAAACTCTTGAATCCGTCCTTGTTAAAGTAGCAACAACTCCTCCAGTCTCAACACACAGCAATGTGGCTGACCCTGGCCTAAACCTCCCAGTGAATGTGGCCTTGGCAGTTGGCAGCTGCTGCAGGCTGTAGGGCCCATGCCAGGGCAGCCTCAGCCTTCAGCTCTGGGGTCCTGGCCTCATTGGGAAGGGAGGTTCTGGTTCTCCTTAACAGCCTGGCAGAAGAAGCCAACGGGCCTCTTAAAGCCCAGCTCTCTGCCATTAAAACTGTTGTAAAGTCAGCAGCAAAATTTGCCCTCAACCCGTGGTATTTGTCATACTTACCACAGGGCTTTTAATGTTCTGTCAACATCATCTGTTGTCTGTTTACATTTGTCTTGATGTTGCTGATTGACTCACTTTAAATTCTCCAAGTATTCTCTCAGTGCTTTTATTTTTTGTATGTATAAAATTTACCATTCCAAGATCCAACAAATGAATCTTCTCTGGAAGAAATTGTCCTTCTCTTGGATGGAGCATTTGCTTTATTTGTAGAGCAACTGTGTCCAGATGGAATAAGTCAGGCTTTAATTGAACATTGTTAAATACGTCACTTACTTGTCTGCTTTTCAGGCTTTGATGGTAGACCTTGGAACAGACCGCTTCATCCGACAGGTTGGTCTTCATTCTGCTGTACCCCATCGCAATAATGACCAGAATGTTCTGTTTGATACGGTATGGATGGACTGGTATGGAGTGACACTTCATATTTTGTGTGTAGATGGATGACGAGGCCTCGTTGTTGCCACGGAAACTCCAGTCAGCACTTGAGCTGGCTCTGGAGCAGAGGAATGACATCATCAATCAGGACTCTGACAGCGAGTCAGATGAAGGTGAACATGGGACACATCATCATTCCATACTAAAACAAATGTTACTAGTGTTAATTAAGACACCAGAGCGCTGACCACATTTACCCATGTGAACAAGAAAACATGCACAGCAAATGTCTGCAAGCAGCACACTGTCAGTCAAGTGATGATACTGGGTGACAGTCAGTCCTACCTCATTGTAATTCTAACCTCCTTGAAGGATGCAGGTGTTTAGAATAATGTTTGTTTAAGGCTCCAATTAGCAAACATCAGCTCCATGACTGTCTCTTGCTGTTTTTGGTTTTACAACATTGGTAAATGTTTCAGATTTTGGTGTACAGAGTTTCATCGTAGTTTGTATACATTCTTTATGGATAACATAACATTTATTCCTTAACTGTGCTTCTGTTTTTTAATTTAATACTAATCTATCTCCACTGTTTCAATAGAGAGTAACTCCTTGAACAGCCTTGTGTCAGAGGCCTTTATCCGCTTTTTCCTGGAAACCATCGGCCACTACTCCCTGTTCCTCACTCAGGGCGAGCGTGGCGAACGCATCTTCCAGCGAGAAGCCTTCCGCAAGTCTGTGGCCTCCAAGAGTATACGTCGCTTCCTGGGGGTCTTCATGGAGTCCCAGATGTTTGCAGGGTTCATCCAAGACCGAGAGCTGCGGAAGTGCCGGGCCAAAGGTAGGACCAACCTACAAAGATCCCCTTAATCCACCCCTACAAATCTGTCTGTAATAGTCATACTGTCTCCTAACCAGTCTACTGGTTAGGAGATAATGCTTTCATCCAGAGGTGTGTCCTGTGCCCCAAACATTGAATCACTGAAGTTTATCTAAACACAAAGAAGTCAACTGGAATGATTGGTTGAAATTCATTGCTACCCACACTTTTCTACCAAGCTAGTCCAACATTCCATCCCTAAAGAGATCCTCTAACCCCTGTGCTGGTACAGACCTCTAGTGGACAGCAGTTGTAGCTGATAGGAGTTGGCAGTTTGCAAACTGTTCAGTTTTTTCATACAATATTTTTCAGTGAAACATATAGTATAGTAAATCTATTTTCAGAGAGAGGTTTCAAGTGAATCACTATTGCGCAACAATACTTCAGAAAGTCAAGAAGAAGTCTTGTCCGATGTCAAAATCACATGAATTACTATCATTTTTAAAATAAGTATCAATTAGTATCAAGTATCTATTTTTTATAGTTTTAATTGTCTTTTATAAATCTGGATTTCATTAATGATAAATTGTTTAGATATCACTCACTTATATGTATATTAGGTATATTAAATCATAAAGCGTTATATATAAATACCTATATATAAACAAATATTTGTTTAATATTTTCTATTTGGTTGTTAATCCCATTGAGATAGCTTTGCAGATTTGGGTATTGTTAAAAAAGGCTAGTTAGTTAATTACTATTTTCATATGTTCTGTGTTAGAAATAACATTCTGAGTTAACAACACTTTCTTTTAAGGAGATAGAGATTGAATTTACCGGTTGGCGAACCATAATTGCCATAAGAATCTGCGATTCAAAGATCTGCGTATTTTAAAAGAACTGCTCTGATTGAGTCAGTTTAGTGATCCTAGATATTCATCAGTGCCATCTCCTGGTTACATAGCAAAGTGCATTTCTGCCCATACCAAAAACAAGCCTTGACTGATATCACTGTTTCTGTGTTTCTGTCAGGGCTATTTGAGCAGAGGGTGGAGCAATACCTGGAAGAGCTACCAGACACAGAGCAGAGCGGAGTGAACAAGTTTCTTAAAGGACTAGGTGAGTTAAGTACTTACAAAAACATGAAATATCACTCTCAACAGACCTTTCCTGTCCATTTTACCACTGACAGGTTGCATATTTGTTTTTCTACCCAACTTCACACCATGATGCATGGTGCTTAGCTTGGGCAGGAGCTGAGTACCGGCGCCTTTAATGTTCTGCAGCTTAAGCTCCTATTCTGCTTAAAGAATATTAGCTTGAAAGTACGGTGGAGCTCCTGTAGCTAAACTTAACAGCATAAATGCCCAAACTAACTATTGGCACCTATTTCAAACCAACCACTAATAATACAAATGTTTGTTCTAAAGCCTATTCACGTAGGCCACCATGTAGCCATTAGCAATATGTAGTTTAACGGCTGGGATTCTATCTGTGGCAACTTGCAGCACATAGCACTATCCTAGACAGTGTGTCTTTTCAAGGCAATTTCCCTGATAGCTAAAGAAATTACATAAATGCTGAATTAGAAAATGTTTTTATAGTCTGCTAAAGAAATATTACGTAACATGAACTGTTCAGTATGCCTTTTTCTGTGTTTTTTAGGAAGTAAAATGAAGTTTCTTCATAAAAAGAACTGAGGCAACTTCTACTGTACTTAATAAACAAATACCGGTGCATCAAAGCTTGATCAACGGCCTGCAAACTGAAGAGCAGATACATCCAGAACCCTGTATTTTATTGACGTATTTACGCATTTGTATGTCAAGAACATCAATCGAATGTCTATATGTTGTACATATTTCACTGTAAACTGGCCGTGATATCCTCCAATGTAGCTTCATTGTTAGGTGTCTGGTACCTTAATTATAAGGCTAGTTACAGTAGGACGGTACAATGTGCCTTTGTTTCTGAGTAACCACTGACAAAAAGGCGTGCGTGAGAAGAATATGATCAAATTGAGTGAGTGAATGCTAGCTAATGTATGGTGGATGTACAGTTACTATATGTTTCATATTTTTTTAATCGATGTCCCTTTCTTTTGCTGAATGAGAGCTCTTAACTCCACACCAGGTTGGGAGGATATGTATGCATTAACACATGAAGAAAATGACTGTAAATGTTTAAACATGGGTTGCTTTGTAAAATTCAGTAAATAAACACAAAAGACGTTAAACCACTCAAATCCTTGAACCTTGGAGTTTTTTTGATGTTGTCCCATCCTAAAGAAACAGAATTTCATCAACACTACAGTAACAGAAAGAGCACACCAAAACAAGCAAAATGATTGTATACCGACAGGGAGGGTAGATATAACATTGGATAAAGTGAAACACTCAAAACAGACCTGAGTGCTTCAAAACGACAGTAAGCCTCCAAGTCAGGACTGCTAATAAAAGCTTGTGAGTGACAGCCACTGGAGTGATGTGTGAGGACATAATTAGGTTACTGTCAGCATGTGGTATGTGTGTCTTTTGGGATCCCACCCCACCAGCTACACATTTGGGATGCTGCGGGGATCTTGTCATTGAGTTGTCAGACGTGAGGTTGATTCATTTTGTATTATTTGTGAAGGACAGTATAACCTATACATTTTGGACACATATTAATATATTGCTGTGCCATATTTGGAATGACAGTTTATTACAGTCAGGAATTAGCCCAAACATACAGTACTAGTCAAAAGTTTGGACACACCCACTCATTCAATGGTATTTCCTTATTTTTTACTGTTTTCCACAATGTAGAATAATAATAAAAAACATCAAAACTATGAAATAACACATATGGAATCATGTAGTAACCATAAAAGTGTTAAAGAAATCAAAAAACATTTATAATTTAGATTCCTCAAAGTAGCCAAACTTTGCCTTGACTGCTTTGCCTACTCTTGACAACCTCCTAAATACTGTAAAATCTAAAGGTGGATCTTTGATGTTACCGGTCTTCATATGTACTGTGCTTTTAAAGGGGATATCCCTAAAATGCTCATACCTTGTGGAACATACAGCAACGGTGCATTCAAACCAACTTTTCCTTTCACTTTTGTATGAACAGTTCGAACAATATTTTGGGATATTTTAATTCCCTACACGATTCAGTGCTTGCTTTCTCGCTTGAACAGAAATTGAGTGACTTGTGTAGAATGTTTGCGACCACGAAATGAGTGATGGATTTCGCTCGACCAGCTTTGTTTGAAGAGAGAAAGCATGTCTTATTGAAGCCTATAGAAGACAGAGATGGTGTCACTTTCCATTTTTCAACAGAAGTCAGTGAGCCTTCTTTATTTGGCCAACAGAAATGCTACATTTTAGGAAGCGCTTTTTTTATGCACCCGACATAATTTCTGGTGAGTACATGTAGGAAGACAATGTCATTCCACTTTATTACAGACGTTTTCTGATACTACATAAACGATTTAAAAAAATATAATCTCAACTGCAATCAAGGTAATTTGTCTGTGGTAACAGATGAAAGACACAGATAACTGAAAAATACAAATGATCTAACATTGTATTTCATTGTATTATTTATTATTTAATAATGTGTTGTGCTTTAACATGGTTGACATTTACATTAACAAATATTCTATATTGTTTTTCCATTGGAATGTGGTTATTTGATGGTTGATATCATTATGATAAAATTTTGAATTCAACGAACTACTTGCTTGTTCTTGACTGCGTAAATAAAGGTTGAACTCCCATTGATCAATGGCTTAAGGAAATTACCCAATAGGCTATCCATCATCGGAATGACGCAGTGTGCCCAATGGGATGTTACCCATGTCAACTGTATGTGTTTGATGACCTACAGAACAACAATTGTTCTTAGAATGGTATGTTTAATGTGGGTGTTTAATGAGGAAAATATGATGTTATAATACGAAAAAGGTGCGCTGGACAAAAGAGCGACATCATATGGCTGAGAGGGGAATAACCCACAGTGGTGATCAGTTCAAGGTAAAACAACCAAGCTTTGGCTATTGATTGGGTTTGATTTGTGACAGTCCTTCTCGTAGGGTAGGTGAGTCTGCTCTGTATCTCAGCGAAGACACAGTAGCCTACCAGCCATTTCATATTCGTAAACATGCTTATAACAATGTGATGCATGTTTAGATGCTTTTTGTATAGTTTGATGCGCCCTGACACTTAAAGCAATTTGTGGTAGTTGTTGATGTCTCTAAACCTTGCGGACGTCCCGCCGAAGCGAAAGTTAATGTGTTCAATGGCAACCAGCCCACATGCATAGTAATCAAATCGACTTTGTAGGTGCGGTTCTCTGTTGCCTAGGTAGCCTGCTGGGCTAATTTAAGACAATGCGCATCCTTCGACATCCGCCTACATTTCTACAATAACATAAAAATACTGATATCGACGGCATGTTCGGTTACTATCAGTGGCGGTACGGCAGTAAAATAACTGTTAAGAGCCAAGTTAGGAAAAAGTAGTTAGGCCTAACGTCATACTGTGAAAATGTTGTTTGTTCTGAGGGTGGCCAATAGCCTACATACTATACTACACCACCGTGATATGGCGATCACAGTCAGTGCCAGAATAAATTCAAAGACGGTTTCATTACCAAACCGGAGAGTAACATAGGTCAGCTGTCGGTAAACCATATTATATTTTGCTACATTTTTGGATATGTTAGTCTGGCGTAATAGTCTTATGATTTTTGTGTCTTGTGACAATTATAGGCTTAGAATAAAACCTACCTCCGCTACATTATTCCTGTAATATTAACTCAAACATAAACATAATCAAATCTCCTAGCTAGCTATTCTTAGCCTAACAAGTGACAATACCCAAAATATGTTGATCCCTTCAACGCACATCAAAGCCTAAGCGGCTGTCCTTGCTTTGTACTAGACTGTTGTGTGGAGTAGGACAAAAATTTCGTCTCGCCCTAACTTTACGCCAATACCTATGGTGGACCAGAACAGCCAAAATAAAAAATAAAAATATAAATGTCTCTAAATACAAAAACATTCATAAAAATAAAATGATGTGTATGCAACTAAATGTAAATGTACCCAGAAATAAATAAATACACTATGTAGCCTAACACAATTTTTGTTCATGGGTATCAGGCTAAGAGTTCTTTCGTAATTGCTTATGCCTAAAAAGTAGGTACATTTCAAAATATCACTGTCTTAGTCACAAAAGCAAAGTTTGTGGGGAATAATAGCCATTTTCTATACTTTTGAGGCATAAACAATTAGGAAATAACACTTACTACCCAGGAACAAACAATGAAAATATATTACATGGTGATATTTGTGACACATTTGTAAAACGTGACAACAATTTGTACTTAAATATTTATTTTCTTCATTATTCTTCTCAGTATTTATTTATTTATTTCCTTAATGTTTTATTTCTGTATTTATTTCTGTACTTCCTTGTCTTTAAGCTAATTACGGGGCGTGACTTTAGCAGTCAGACATAGCAATCATGCCCAGAGCAGAAGAGAATCAGCCTGTGAAGACGGTGAGTGCTATTTTAGATCCGTGGCGCATCCCCATGTTGTGCATGTGTTGGATATCGCCCAGTCACTATTCAGGAGAGGTCTCGAGAGTGGAATAGTTCTGTTTTGATCAAGTTAGGCAGCCTGCTAAAACAGTTAGGCAGCCTGCTGTGTTACTGTTAGCAAAGCTATGGATATTATTGTTTTAATTTAAATTTAGAGGTTAATAATCATTTTAAGGAATTTGAACCCAGAATTAACCACATTACATACAAGGTTGAGGTAATGCGCTAAACATATAAAGCATGTTTCAGAAAGGTTGGGACAGGTGCATGTTAACACAGCATCACAACTTTTTTGGAAATGGGGTTGTGTATTATAAGCGGTGTAACTACACCGCATCATCTGAATTGTGGATTGAAAAATGAAGGCAATGACCCTTCCTCCAAATTTCTGAACACTACATGGTCATCTTCAAATTGTCAGTCAGAGCCTCAATGCAAAAAAGTAAATAATCAGCCTGAGCATTTTCAGCTAGGTTAGCCAAGTCTCAAATCACTTCGCTATATGTAGCCATTTGTGAACTAACAGTCACAGCAACCAAG
This sequence comes from Esox masquinongy, assembly GCA_016801175.1. Classification (NCBI taxonomy): domain Eukaryota; kingdom Metazoa; phylum Chordata; class Actinopteri; order Esociformes; family Esocidae; genus Esox; species Esox masquinongy. Next base: position 49,674 of record JACXGI010000613.1, read on the forward strand.
GCGTAAAATGTCGATCTTTGCATTCTGTTACCGATCAACCAATTGGAGTAAGGTGACACGATAACATTCTTTGATTGACAGCCCCTCATTAGCTAACGTCAAATGAAATACAGAAATAAATAAAATACAGAAATAAATAAATACAGAAATAATTAAGGAAATAAATGAATATAAAATAAATAAACACAGAAAAGAATGATAAATGAGCTCAACAGTATTACTGCCCTAAATTTAGCTGGGATTGTTGATAAAGATCAGTGGGAGAAAGTTGTGATGAATTACTATTTGGCTTACACTCTTTGAGTCGGAATCAGGCAAGGTCTTACTTGGGTATCGTTAAATTATTAAACATTTCTATGGAACAGACATTACAGAATTGATATTGACAGTGATAGGTAAGAAATTCAGATAAACAGTGTTATTGTCACGGAAGAAGACCAAGTTTTGGAATCAGTTAATTGCCTAGTTGGAGAGTAGCATGAGAATGAGATGCAGAAAATTCTTGAAGAATATATGTGATGCTGACAAATACCCCCAAAACACCAAGAAGACCTCTTGGTGTACATCTTGACAGACTTTTTCTGTCTATCAACTTTCAAAGTAACATAACCTTCCCATTGTTTTTCCAAATTGCTGTGTATGATATACCATTTTGAAGGTATAAGTTCTTTTATGTAACTCTGTATTTTTGTGGAAAGAAAAATATAATTTATATTTAAAAATTGAGACCAAAGAAAACTGGGTTTGTAAGTATATCTCTAATATCATTAAATAGCACTCACCTATAGCTTAAAAAGTACCTAAAACAGAATAGAGTTCTAGAACAAGGCCTTAAAGACAGATGAAGATAAGTGTTTTTACCCTACAATAGTGTTATTTAGATGAACAAGACTTGTTGCCAGATTTGCGTTGGAATAAAAAAAGATACTGTAAATGTGTGAAAATGTCAATTGTTGCATGTCATCTTCCAAGGTTATGTTGGATACTTTGCCGACAGAAACTCCCTGTGGCTACAGAGATAGTACTGAGACATTGTCTCTCAGCGTGTAACATAGGAAGTTTGGTTCAGAGTCTCTCCAGCTTTATGTACTGTATGTACAGAATCAGAAAAAAATACATTCATGTGTATGCATTTAGAGCTTTAATTAATTCCTTAAAATAGTATATATATGGAAATGGAAGTTTGTAATTCAGTACTTGAATAACAAAGATCAGCAAGTTCTGCAAGGAGCACAGCATCCTTAAACTTCTGTAGCAGAAAATACAGTCCTTTTGTGCATAAGGGCTCAGTTGTAACATAAGCATAAAAAAGACAAAGAAAAGCTGTTGGCAGAACTGAAAGGAAAAACAGAAAATAAAATTGCAAGTCTAGCAGATGGCACTACATACATTGAAACGAATGCTGGTGAGACCAAAGTACGCAAATCAGTGTTCTAGAATATTAGACATAAGTAACTGAACTTGATGTTTTGGATCAGATGAGACTAAGATTAACCAAGATTAAGAAACTGCCTAAAATCACAATAGAGACAGAGGTGTTTTTGGTGACCCTTTGCAATATCAGTTTTTCATTAAAGCTTTACAATATGGCATTCAAAGCAAAACTGACAGCTAAAAAGACTACTGTACTTCTTAGACCAGTATACCAGCAGGCAACCAGAGAGACCCTTTTTGCAATTGTTTACACATGGACCCTGCAAGATGGTATAGTAAAACTAAAAGGCTCTTGAAGCCACACTTCGGTAATGGTATGAGAATCACTGCTGCCTAATTGGAGAAGGCTCTGATGGTCACCTATAATTTTAAGATGGTTAGGCATTGCCTGCTTATGCATTATATTATATTAATGTAATGCAAGTTATCCAGTACATTACCGATGAATACACCATCCAACATGAGTCATCATTTTCAAATTTCCATTTCAACTTAGAGACAAGTGGAGTCCATCTGGATGTGACATTTATTAAGACATAAAGAGCAAGTTTCAAAAACTGTAAGTATCAATTAGAGGGAGGTAAGATAGCCTTACATAACATAGCACCATCACTCTCCTTGTTGGTCAAGTAGCCCTTATACAGCCTGGAGGTGTGTTTTGGATCATTGTCCTGTTGAAAAATGAATGATAGCCCTACTAAGCAAACCAGATGGGCGTGTCGCTGCAGAATGCTGAGGTAGCCATGCTGGTTGAGTGTTGCTTTGAATTCTAAATTAATCACTGTAAGTGTCACCTGTAAAGCACTCCTACACCATCACACTTCCTCCTGCATGCTTCATGGGGGAACCACACATACAGAGATCATCTGTACAACAAGTCTGCGTCTTACACATCATTTGGAACCAAAAACCTCAAATTTGGACTCATCAGATCAAAGGACAGATTTCCATCAGTCTATTGTTTATGTCCATTTCTCTTGTTTCTTGGCACAAGCAAGTCTTATCTTATTGGTGTCCGTCAGCAGTGGTTTCTTTGCAGCAGTTCAACCATATATGGCTGACTCATGTTGATGTTGAGATGTGTCTGTTACTTGAACTTTGTGAAGCATATATTTGGGCTGCAAACTGAGGTGCAGTTACTTGCCAATTTCTGAGGCTGCTAAGTGTTAACTCTAATGAAATTGTCCTCTGCAGCAGAGGTAACTCTGGGTCTTCCTTTCCTGTGGTGGTCCTCGTGAGGGCCAGTTTCAACATAATGCTTGATGCGCTTGAAGAAACTTTCAAAACATATTTAAGCTCCTTTTGCCATATATTTATTGATATAATGAGTGTCTTCTGTTTACCAACACTACCTTATCACAAAACAAATGCACTTTGGAAAGAAATTCCACAAATTAACTTTTCACAAGGCATATCTGGTAATTGAAATGCATTCCAAGTGACTAACTCATGAAGCTGGTTGAGAGAATGTAAAGAATGTGTAAAGCTGGCATCAAGGCAAAGAGTGGCTACTTTGAAGAATCTACAATATGAAATGTATCTGTTTAACACTTTGGTTAGTACATGATTCCTTATGTGTTATTGCGTATTTTTGATGACAGTTATTCTACAATGTGAAAAATAGTAAATCTAAAGAAATACTTTCGAATGAGTAAGTGTACAAATTTTTACTGGTACAGTAGGTGGAGACAAAACATACATTTTTTCAAAGGTATCCACGTTCAGTAAAACATTTCCTGTCAACAAAGGCATGTGTTTAATTTCTCTGTACTCTATTTACTATCGGGGGAGTTGAATGTGTCCTTTAATATCAACTTGTTAAAAATCACTTTTACCCCTGGTAGTCCCACTTAAATTATTTAAAATAATTAGAGTTTTTTTGCTGACCACAATGACACCACTGAAACCATTCTAAAGGAACTTGGGGAAAAACAGATTTTTAACAAGTTTGTTGATATCAAGAAACACATTCCATACCCTGATGGTAATACTGTCCGTGTGTTTCTCTAGGTCGAAGATTAATCGAATGATAAAGTTTATCCTGCTTGATTTATTATAATGTTTGAGTTGTACTGACCTCACCCCCAAGTGCACAGCACATAAATCTGGTCATTTATAAGAACCATTTGAGGTTAGCTTCATTGCTGAGAATATTTTCTCAGTAATTGGTTTTTAAAAAATAATTTAAAAACTTAAAAATTGACACTACCTTCAACTGCCTTTTGAGAAACAGAATGTGAAGATGCCACAGAATCACCATGGAAACTGAGCAGCAAGCACTTTTTCTCAACAACAGGCTTCTGCTAGGGCCAGACCTATCCAACACACCTCCTTGATAGCCAACATTGAGGGGCACATTCCATCAGATCAGAGTATTGCCTCAGGATGTTCTGCGTTTCCTCAGGTGGCCTGATGGGGATGTCAGACAACAGCTGGAAGAATAATAGATAACAGTCTATCTATTCTGTACCACTTCATCCCACAGCTGTACTTGCTTTGAACTTACGATTACTTCTGCTGAAGATAACATTGGCAAGTATATTGAGTAGGCTGTCGATACCATTTGAAGGTAGTTTTATGTTGATTACTTTTTAAAATCCATTCCAATATAAAGCGAAGCTTCAGACTGAGTAACATCCATGCTGTTTGAGGTTTTTCTGCATAGGAAAAGGCCATAGACATTAAAGAGCTTGACCTTACAGAGAACTGTGGAACTGTGGAAAAGGCACTTGGAGTGAGATGTAGAAGCTGACACGTTGTCATTCCGAATCATGAAGAACCAATCTCACACTTGAAGAGGTAGTATACTATTTATCTCTGCTCAGGGCACAACACTAGGATTTCTGATGCAGAAAAACTAGATGTCTAATTGGCGGTAGAAGGAACTTCTTGAATATCTCAACCGAATGACTGGTTTATCTGTTAACAGACTGACTGGTTTGTGGTGAAATCTCAACCATCTCTGTGTCAACAGCGAGGTAGGATATGGTGTTGTGAGCCTTCTACGAAAAACACCTTAATAGACCACATCAATATTTTGCTAAACACCCAACAAATCAAGAAACTTCGACACATTTGTGGCAAACATGGAGTCATGAAAGAGCACTCAGTGGCAGATTTGGGCTTGAAAGTCAGTCCAGCAGATGATGCGTCACGTGGCATGATATGGATTGAAGGTCTAGAATGTCTGCTTAAGGCATAGTTACATTGGCCAGATCTGATGACCATGAGGTCCAAACAGACTCATCATCAACTGCACACTGGTGAAGAAAGTGATGTAGAACATAGCCCCACAATTTAGCAAACAATGGATATTGTGTGGATCACAGTATGAGAAGGTTTATCTGTAGAAGAGGTTAAGTTGTTGAAATGAAATCTGATAAAGACACTGTTGTCATAGAACACAAGCTGTGAAGCATGTTGGGCAGCTGGGAGTGACATTGCAGAAGTATCGTTCTTAGCTTCTCCTACTTCTGTCTTTGACTCGGCCCAGAGCTTATAAAAATCCACTCTGACAAGGTCCAGATGGGAGGCAGTTGGGCAGGGAATGGGCTAGCCCTGCTAGCTGCCTTCAGAATGTTCCAGCACCTTCTGTCATTTTCCCTTGAGGCTGTTGGTGCTACACTGATGCAGCAGGCAAGGGTGCATTCGCAATACAAGACATTGATCACAGCGTGATCAAAAGCAACCTGCTTCCTAATGGGATAAATTGACTTTCTACCTTTTGGTTCCCATCACGGGTCAGGTACTCAGGGTCAGGTACTCAAGACCATAACAAGTATCTTGGAGTGGCCAATCGACAAACTGTGGTTTGCTGCAGGAAACAACAGAAGTGGATGCTGACACTTAACAAAGAGATGTATACTGCTGAGGCCCCTTTTGGGTCCCAACAAAATGTTCAACCACACATACTGTAACAAACTGAATTTGCTCTTACCCTGGAATTCTCCTCCATCGCCTGTTTTTTAGTGATAGCCTTGTTGTGGAATGCAGTCTCTTTCAGGTTTTCCCTAAAAGTTTTGTTTATATTTGTTTTTTGGCAAGAATTTAAACTCCACATAAAACTGATGAAGGATTCAGATTCATCATTGTGCTATGGACCATTCGCTTTTCTGTTTCGTACAACTTTCCACCAGTTGCTCACAAGATTCGTCCAGGTGTTTTGGCTTGGGTCATGCTTCTACTGTCTTGGCTGTCAATCGATGATTTAATATGTGGAGGCTTTAAAGATAATTATGAGATGGTGTAGAAGCCCTCCAACTCAACTCTGGTCCTCGAGGCCAGTTCCACTACATTTGTATCATTGGAACCTTCTAATCAGGGACTTCTTTAGACCTGGGAGATGAGGTGAAAACAGAAAACCAGCAGCCTCTGGACCTTGTAGGGTAAGATTTGAATACCCCTGGTATAGAGCATGTAGACTATTTTTATTGAGTCATCATTAGTGAAGATAATCAGCAGACGGGGTGCAAGGAGGTATTAGTGAAACACAGGGAGGAGTTGCGCTGCTGTAAAGCTGTTATGACAACCAAGGAATGGTGCTGACCTTCCATCACATGGAAACACATTGCAGCTCTCAAGTGCCCTCAACACTTTCATCATCACTCTCTAGAAGAGACCCACTCATAACATGGGTGATGCATTAGGAATACGGGCCCAATTCTAAAGTAGCCTTTTACAAACTGAAGCAGACACATCTGTATGCATGGATTCACTATGCTTGATTTTGAGCAAAGAACCACAAGAGTACCTTCGGTAATGAGAGTGCTCAAAAGATTTAAATTATGCATATATTGTATGATTTTTTGATATGCTATTATCATTCATTCAAAACGGATACTTCTGTATCCCAAGGCAGATTCTGTGGGAAGTTATTGAAGACATGAAATGCAGTACAGGGAGTGGTTGAGGAGTGTGATCTTAGAAGTGAAGAATATTTACATAAACTAAGTAGATAAATGTCTGAACAGGGAACAGACATTTCAGTAGAAGATAATCTTGCTTTCTGCAAAAATAAATCTTTTTTTGACTTGGATCCCATCATGCCAGTGTTAATGGATGTTACATAGGTGTGCTTTCAGGGGAGAGATCACCAGTGAAGTTTCTATTATTGTGCTATCTCTAGAGATGCAATGCTCTCAGGCTGCGTTTTATCCAGCGCCAGCCTCACTTAGCAGGGTTGGAGAGCTGTCCCTCACAGAGAGGTATGGCACTGAAGCCTTCCTGGTTTAAAAGCTAAATGGGGAGTATGAAAGGGGAGGCAGGGGTTTAAAAAGCAGCCGAGCTGAGTGAGCAAGAGGCGGGGTCAGCTAGGTTTGACTAATTGTGTTTTAAAGTGGGTCTTTGAGCACACAATAGGGAATGGGATGGTTTTAACTCCCCTGTGAAGTGCCAGAGGATGAGAAAGTTGTCAGATTTGTAGGTCAGGCTGCAGGGGTTGTTGTTAGGCAGATTCTGTGATGGTATTTTGTTCCTAATTTTGCCTAGTGATGTTGTTTCTGTACTAATATCTATTATTTACTCTGTTAACTATTATTTGCAGCTCTGCCAGCAATAGGTTTAGCTTTTTGCAGATGCATTTTAAGACCAGTGTATCACAGTCCTCTTCTCCATCATATTGATTTTCTTTCCAGCCAAGTTAGTTTTGTTTACTTGCTGTGTCATTCCTTCTCCTCTGCAATACTGTGATATGATCTTAATTGATTTCACAATAAAAGCAGGAGTGTTTCCTACTGCCATCTGGTGCTCATCAGAGCCTGACCCGGTTTTGGTGTGCTACGTGAGCATGTGTGGCTCCAGAGAGACCTGTCCCCTCCTTGTGCTGATACAGGAATGTAGAAGGAGGGCACAGACAGCCCAGCCCAGCTATACCTACTCCACTCCTGTTTGCAGTGCTTACAATTCCCTCCAACATTGTAGGTCATTCAGCCTCTCCTTCCATTTTGGGAAGGGCTTCCGGGGATATTTCGCCCTAGAAAAAAATAATAATTATCGTATCTCCCTAATTCCCAATTATTATGCACAGGCTTATTTAAGAAAAAGGATTAGCTTTTTTTTTGCGTGTGCGTTAGAGGGGATGGATTTGAATTTGACACTTCTCTCCTTGTGTTCTGTGAGGAGTCCTACACATGGATGTTCCAGGCGAAGGGATGAGAGCTCAGTGTGCAGGTTGTCATGTAAGCCATCTCCTCTGGGGCCAACCCTCGCTGCATGCTGCTTCCTGCCGCAGGTAAAAGCCTCACTGTGAGTGTTGCTGTGCTGTGTGTGAGGCGTCAGGCTGTGCTGTCCTCTCCCTCCCACAGTGAGAGCAGCACTGCTGAGTACCAGCTCCTCCACTCACCAGAGGACACATTATCCCACCGCTGACATGGAGAAGGTAAGACGTTCTATTAACATTCCTCTGACATGGTTCACACAGATTTGCTGAGCTCTCTTTTCCACCAATAGCAGATTTTACGTTCCACCGTAGTTTGTGCCTCTGTGTAGAAATAGAACTACTGTGTATGTACGGGGGTGGTGTTATTATTAGCTTTCTTAGCATGGGGGTATCCAGCCTTTCTCAGCTCATTGATATGCTTCAATGGATTTGTAACAAAGTGCATATGGTTTTGACTCTGAAAGGTTGACGATATAATCAGTAAGAAAAAAGGGGTGCAACATTTGTTATTGTATTGTTTCTGCTGTATTTCGATTTTGATATTTGATTTCAGTAAATTAAACTAATTTGATTCTGTGATTCTTGTTGTCTTTAAGCAGCTTAAGCAGTTAAATATGGGTGGAGGTTTTTCATTCAAATTTTAAGGAACTTTGTCAAACCCATCTGCTAGTCTTCGCAAATAGCACAGAATGTGTGAGCATCAACACAGATAACAGCTCCGAGGAGTGTGACTTAGCCCGAAGTGCAGAGGACTTACACAAATATAACATATGTCATCCCTTCTCTATATCAGATGACTCTTGTTTTGTCAATGCCTGTATGATAGACCTGCTGTCTCCCTGTCTTTTAGCATTGCTCTGAGTGTCCGGAGCCCAGGCTAGCCCAGAGCTTGTGTACCTTCTGCAACAAGTGGCTGTGTTACCAGTGCACAGACCTGCACCAACACCAGAGAGCTACACCCCAGTGCTCAGACCTGCACCAACGCCAGAATCCTACCACCCCATGTGCCGACCTGCACCAAAGGGATCAGAGGTCCCCCAGCTCCTTACCTCCACCTGAATCAGGCAAGCATCCCCTCTCCCTGGCAGGAGTCCCCATGCCCCACTGCCTCTCCAGTCTCCACTGGCTGGTATCTCTACACCTATTTATACCTGATGGTAACATCTGGCTTTTGTCCTCTTCTTGCCTGTATTGCAACTGTGCCAACATGTTTGTGTAGACAAGAAAAATATGCACTGAGATTAGATCTTGTAAGTGTCCTGTAAGCATACAAGATCAGGTCAAGGTATGGACTAAAGTGACACGTTAGCAGGAATCAACAGAGCTACTGGCAGGTTAGGTGGAGATGGGTTTCATTTTCCCCCTGTCACCATTAGACCCATTTGGGTTTCTTTCATTCTCCTTTCCCGTACGTGTTTGTTAATCATGTCCCAGTAGGAATTAATGTGGTTGGATTATGCAAGGCTGTAATGATAGGTTCTACATTGACGTTTACAGCAGATATGTTGATACAGTTTAAAATTAAGACCCTTTTACTTTGCTCTTGGGTGGTAAAAGGTGAAATCAGAAATGTGATCTCACTTTTATTGTAATCTAAAAGTGTTGGTGTTAGTTTTTTGTTTTCAAGTATTCGTGAGAACAACAATTTGAAAGTGTTGCGGGTGAGAAAATGCAGCCCTGTAGGCAGGATGTGGCCAGCTCTGAGCTCTGGGACTGTTTTACACTGTGTACAATTGGCCATGTTGAGAGCAACTGTGCAAAAGGCCAGCACTGCTCATTGGGTTGGTGTGTCCAGCAGAGTGCAGTAGGGTTGCGTTTGGCAGATCTGTAACTACAGTGTGTTCACTTAAGACCAACATTTTCTGGGCCGATGTGCAGCTGTCTGCAGGGTGACCTGTGATGTGCTTGGTACATTGTGGGGTTGTTTTAAAGTCCTGTGGTTAATGTTCTGAGGAGTCAGAGTTAAATATATGTACTAAAGCCACTGCTTAGCCCTGTTTGTGTGTGTGTATGTGTGTTTGGCCTATATGCAGCTGTGTATTGTGGGGAGCTGTGTTTACTCATTGTCATCTTGTGGTCTCAAACTCACACTCTCATGTTTTGACCTGTTTCCTGCCTCTTGTATGTATGTGCGTGCGTGCGCATGTGTGTACTTGCGTGTGTGAATTTGTGTGTCTGTGCTTGTGTGTGTGTGTGTGACTTGCAACTCTCAAAGTTGTTAAAAGGAAAAAGAAATTGACAACTGATAGACAGTATATGATACTAAAAATATATATACAGTTAAAAATGAATCATTTCTGGACAGACCTATAGCACATGTTTTACTGGCACAGATGAACGTTGCAGGTGTTTTGGCGGGAATGCAGGTGTTCAGGTTATTCAGAAGTGTCACTATTTGCTGAAAATTGTGTGTGATTTGTATAATACACTGGATGTATGTGTATATATGAATACATTAATGGAAATGGGTGGATCAGAGCTGCAACCACCAACAACACTGCCTAGGCTTACCAGCATCCACCCATGAATTACTGTTGTTGTTGAATTCTCCTGAATTATTCAATATAGCAATGCCCACACATTTAAGATTGAAAAAACTTGGCTCCAGTTTACTGAGGTTTGTCCTGCTCCTGTACTCGTTGTGATGCATAACGTTTTTACCAGAGAGAAGGTTAAAGGCCTTTAGGGGCCAAACGGCTGTTCCGCCAAAATTAATATCATGAAGTCAACTTTATCCTTCCTGAAGACCCAGTCACCTGGGTGGGACTTTCAACATAACTGGCTTATCTTTATTGATGATCTCATTGGATGCATGTGAAACCGGGTCACCTAGAAAGATGAAGTTGAAACTCCCACCCACTTGACTACACTCAAATAGTGGATGCCTCCTGTTCATGCCCTCACAGGCTCTATAATAGAAAGTCTATAAGGTTGAGTCCTCTAACTTTCTCTATGGTTTCACACAGTTACACTAGCAGCACACATGCCCCGTCTACCAAAGGATCTGTTTTTGTCAGATAGCTATTTCCTGTGGCTCACGGCTGCAAAATCACTTAAATCCTGCTGGATTGATTGCATCCATTTCACTCTTTCGAGTCTTCCCCACTCTTGCTTGTACAATATATGCCTTTCTCGTTAACATAGAATCACAGAAACATTTGTAATGATCTGTCAAACACACTCTGGTTATTTATGGCTGATGTTAAGAATACGTTAGCTTTTAGGTGAACTCTGATGACATGATCGCTTATTGAAATTGCCAAGCTGCTCTAAACACACACTGTTCCCAAAAAATATCAGGCTCTCTCTGGTTAATTTTGCTCTTAATTTGGAACATCCCAAAACTGGTGAACATTGCCAAGTGCCATTGCCTTTGTACTTTTTATACCTCTGTCAAGCTCAATGGAAATCTTTTTAAGTCCAGGATTACGCTTCATCTGTATCCTCAAAACTGGCCCTGGGAGTCTAGTCATATTGAAAAACACAGTTAACATGATGACTGCTTGGTCCCAAATGGTACCTAATATTTGTCAACCCTATTCCCTGCATAATAGTAGCCTATTGCCTACCTATAGTGCACTCATTCTGAACATAGCCCTATGGGGAATTCCACTAAAGGTCCCTATGGACCTTTATATCCTACTTAAGAAACACATTTCCAGCTATGTATAGAGATTATTTGCAAAGATGAGAAACTGTCATTACATGGAGAATTCAATTACTAACACTGCATTTATTTTTAAAACATGGTCATTGATGCATGCACACGTGAAAGTGATTTGTTTGCTAGTAGCGTTACTGCGTACATCATGCAGTGTGAATGGTTTGTTTGGTTCTTAAAAAGCCAACCGAACAAAGCACAGTTACTCATCTAGATTGGCACCAATCTTTCATTTCACCCATCAAAGACGTTCTCCTTATGGCCTACTTTCAACCTGTTTACCCCATTCCAAGCCCAGAAATATTTACTAGATTTAAAGGATGCCATGTTTTTTTAGACTAAAATAGTTTTGGAATGATGATTAAACTGAATGACTCATCAAATGCATGTTAACTTCTGGCCAGCATCAGAAGTATTCAATCTAGTTGTTAACGTCTGAAATGAATATAGTAAGGGTTCAGATTCGATTTTTTAACAAATTACATCTAACGGGAATCATTAAGGTAATCACTATTTTATCTTGCTGCTTGACAAAAACTTGAAACATAACCTGTATTCTGTATATATGATATGCATAATTTACCTTTTTGTAACCACCTTTGTTTTTCATAATGTATCTTTGAGCGATTATTGGCTTGTACGGCACCAATTTCTCTCAACACTTTTAGCTGTATGTGTGAATCGCTCGTTTAGCCCTTCTTTGTGGTAATGCTACATTTCTTTCCCCCTCCCTCCCTCCCTCTCTCTGCCCGCTAGGGCCTGGCTCGTGTGCCCGTCCACTCCTTATGTGTAACTCTCACAGACAGGAGCCCTTGGAGCTGTTCTGCGAGTCATGTGACCTCATGTGCTGCAGCAGCTGTCACCTGTCCGCCCACAAGAACCACAGGTCAGTTCTAAGACACGGCACAAGGGCATTGCAGGAGGGGGCTAATAGCAAGTTAAAAACCTCCTGCCTGGTGTCTGTGGCATATCTTCAGCCTGCCTAATTCTAATTCAGAGCATATGACATGGTGCCCTGTAGGCCTGTGCATTAGTGGTCCCAGAGTCCTTCTGGTCATCCAGCAAATACCTCTCAAGGAGAAGCTTTCATCTAAGGGGTGTAAAGTGTTAAATAGTGTTTCTATTATAATATCTGTCAGGTCTGTTTTGTGTCATCCATTGAGAATAATCAAGACTGCATCTTTAGTTCACATCGTTGCGTCTGCGAATGCACAGGCAACGCCATTGAGCCGATTTTGAAGTAGTATGTTTTCTTTACGACGGCCTCGTCCCTCCTGATGGACTAGTTGGACATGACACCGACAGGGAAATAAGCCAATGAATTTGGAGGTCTCACCCAGTTGACTGCTTTAACATGTTGACACCTTTCTGGCAGCATTTTATATTCTGAAAAAGGTATCAGCAACAATGTGACTGTTTAGGAGCCCAAGATTGTGTAGGCACAAAAAATAAATAACAACATTTTTGTTATTGCTTTAAATGGGTGTTATTTTAAACAATAACACATTTTTCCCAATTTTCCGCCCCACAAATAACAATTTTCAATGTGTTGGAAAAAAGAGATCTGAAAGTATGTTTGGAATAAAATATGCCACCAAATAGTTATTGTTCCAAAATAAAAAAAAAAACAGATCATTGTTATGTTCAATTTCACTTTTGTTTTTTTGGGTGACTATTTTCTAGAGAAAGTCTTAAAACAACAGGCCTTGACCAGGACCGTGAAAACCTTCAACGGTGCTGTAATTGCTGAAAGGGCCTTATTTCCACAAGAGGCCTCTATCATTTCTCTTTTGTCATCAGGTTGGTGCACATTGGGAAGGCTCTCCAGGATCAGCAGTGGCTGTTTGAGAGCCTGATGGCTCAGGTGGAGGACAGGAGGTCTGCAGTGGAGAGCACAGCCAAACAGATAGAGGAAAGGTGAGCCACAGATGTACATTACATTAAAAACAGATAATGATGTGTACAACGATCAAGCCTGTACATCTGAAGTGTAAAGCCTATAACTGGTGGTCTCCAGGAACTTGGCTGTTCTATATCAGCAATGATGATGACATATACTGTATATGTCATCTCGAAGATCAAATACGACAGACTCTCCAACTCTGACCGAAATACCTCTCTAACATTTGTAAAGCCTCCAAGTGTAATAAAGCACCACAATGTCTCCACTGTTTGGGTTTCTCTGTCAGTAATCAGAATGTCATTTTTTCTCGGCTCCACTCAGGCTGCATGGTGTGAAGATCACGCAGAGGAAAGCTGAGAACCAGATTAAAATGGCACGGATGATTATGATGAATGAGCTGTACAAAAGGGCCAACCTATTAATAGAGCAACTGGAGGTAATGACTTTGACTCCATATTCTCTCCTTTTTTCTCACCCTCAGTCTCAATGTTTCCAGGGGTAATCATCTCTAGTGTCCAGCTGACCATGAATGTACATGTTTCCAATCAGGAGTGCTCCCAACATGATGTAATCAGCCCTGACCACTCGTGAATGAGAGGCAATAACGATCTGTCAAAAGAACTCAGAACAGAGATGTTAGAAATGAAATTTGGCAAACTTGAAGCCATTAATTAGCCCCTTTCTGTCCATTTCTAGTTCTCTCTATTTGCCAGCAACTACACACAAGCATATTTCTGTCTGCAATTGTGTACTGTGTGTGCGCGTGTGTGTAGAAAATCTCAGAGGACTTCCAGCGGCGTCTGGAGGATCAGCTTCAGGGGGCGATAGAGATGTGCAGCCAGCTGGACCAAGTGCAAAACTTCATCACCTGGGCAACGGCCCACCACCTCCGGAACCCACTGCTCTTCAGCAGGGAACTGGTAGGTCTGGAGGAGCAGGGGTCTGGGCAAGGTCAGAAAAATGGCACTCTGTCGCAGTATGTAAAGCATAATTTTAAGGTTATTTAAAAAAATATATAATTTTTTGTTTCTTTTATCTTGTAAATTATAGAAAAGGCTTGATTTTTACTTTAATTTTCCCTTTCCTCCTTTAGATTTCTCTTCAAATGCAGCGATTGCTTGAACCCCCGCTCCTCTCGGACTCCTGGCTTCCTGTGAAGATCAAGTTCAACTGGGATGCCAGCTACTGGACTAAACAGATCTCAACTCTGGGTAGCTTAAGGCTTTAATGAATTGGCTTCAGTGACTGACAGTGAACACACAATTGCATGTAATTAGTAGACAAATTAATTTAAATGAACACAACATAATTGCTAGAAAACTGTTTTGGGGGCTGTAAATGTTTTGAAGTGTAAATTCATGTTTTTTACATTGTGATGCTTTGTGTTTTTTATGTGTACTTCTGCGTCTTTAACTTAATGTGCTGTTGTCCTGGCCAGGTCTTACTTGAGAAAAACAGATTCTCTCACTGAGAAAAACAGATTCTCAGTCTCTTTGAGATCTAACCTGGTGAAATAAAGGTTAAATAAAATATAAAAATCAAAAAATCTAAGGAATGTTGCCTTTCATGCTGTTCTGCTAGACAACTGCCCATGGTCCTGAATTACAACGATCTCTGCTTTTCTAGGTCAGCTCACTGCTGAAGGTGGGAACCGTTCATACTCTGAGGGTGTGGCCTGCACCAGCATCCTGAGGCCCCAGCCTATTACCTGCTTGTCCCTGCCGTCTATGTGCCACGGAGGGAGGGAGCAGGGCTGTGCCTGCCAGTCCTACTGTCAGCCCCAGATGTGCTGTCTCCACTGCATACCGCCGCAGCCGGCTGTGCAACTGAACAAGACCCAGTCGGAACCCAACCCTTACTCCCCCAGGTGTGCTCTGTCCAGCCACAGCTCCCCCTCCCTGGTCCTGCACCAGAATGAGCTGTTAAGATGCTTGGGCCCCGACAGTCCTCCACCAGCGATGTTGTTCTCCTCCATACAGAGTCCCCAGCAGTCAGTGCTTCCCCCTGCCTCTGACCCAGGCCTGCTCAGATCCAGCAGTGGATCTGCTGGAATCCAGAACCCAACTACAGCCCTCCACCAGCCCCAGATAGAGTCTGGTTCTGACAGTTATGCACCACCAGCTGCAGATGGAGTCAGGGAAAGCCAGCAGGCCAGCAGAGGGAAAGATCAGCCCCCTGGGCAGCCAGCTGTGGAGAGAGAGGTGCTGACTGAAGGGCTCCAGCAGGAGAGAAGAGAGCAGATGCATGCCCTGCAACAGCAGCTCTCCGCTCCCCTAGTGGCCGAGCTGAGAGTGGAGTCACAGCTGGCAGAGCAGCAAGAGGGCAGGGTTACAAAGCCTGGTAAAGACGGCAGGGTGAGTTGACCCAAACACACAATGATAAACATTGTTTCTTCACATCAGTATGGCTTAAACTATATCAACTTTGTAAGGTGGTCTATTATTGGTTCAAAGAGAGAGACAGTCTGAGTTGTGGTATCCGTTGCTTGGCCCCAATTTTTTTGACTAGATAGGTTTCACAAATGAGCTTTCACATCGTTGGTTACCAAGTGACCACACTGTCTCTAGTCATTGTCTTTGGCCTTACCACCTGCTCTGAGCTCAGAGGTGTAAACCACAAACTCTTCCTCACAAACACCTCTCAGATCTTATCTCCAGGCCAGACCATAGGTATTTGAACTTGCAGAAGTAAGCTGTTTAGCTTGAAAGACTTTCTCAGACCCACAATATCCCACCTCGCCATTAGGTAATGCAGATGAATAGTGTCTTGGTTGCATCCACCCATATAACTGACCTTTGTAATATATTATTTCAGTTTTGCATTATGGCAGTTCAACATAGAAAAGCATGTTTAGGTGTTAAGGGAAGGATAGGATACAATAAGTGGGTCTCATGGTGTAATAATGCAATCCCAGTGTGCATTGAACTGCAGGGAGCTTTGGGTTATTGTTTCAAACCAGGACAACAGCAATATTGCTTGTCTCAATATTATATCTACACTGTAAATACAGCGTAGATTGAAAGGCTTTAATAACTAATAAAGAACTGGCAATAACGTTGCTTGTGTCAAATGATCACTCACAGTGGTTGACAGCTGCGCTGGAAACAGATGGTGCAGTTGAAACATGAGTGGCCTCCATTTTGAGGGACAAAAGAGCCACACAATCAAAGCACCAGCTACGCTGATATATATAAATATATATATATATATATATATATATATATTAAAAAAAGGTTTGTGCAGCATTGCAGTAAAGCTAAAAACAGACTCCTGTTTATTATTAGCACCCTTGGTTCCAGGATTTGAGCAACTGAATGATCCCCTATCAAAATGTTCCTCCATGATTATAACAACAGAGGCACATTTCCACCCTTCTAAGACATAGCGAGTGAAAGGGAAAAAGAAAAGTGCTTGGGCACAGCCACATACGTACTTAACCTGGTATTAATTAGACACTTGGGGAATTGGTGGAGCTGGCAGGTTGATTTCAGCTCTGGGTACCCTTCTCTCGGATGCATCCCATTCTTGTCTCCCTCCCTCCTTATAGCTTTTTTCTCCACATTTAGACTTCTCCACACCTCCCCTCAGGGCTGAGGATCAGGTAAGTGTTTTAATTGTGTGTTAATTATGAGCGCATGAGCCATGTCAGCTGGACTAAATCTCTATGGTGTGTGTTACGCACAGTGAGAATTAAGGAGAAGGAAGGGGACGGCAGGAGGGAGGTAAGGAGGTGAATGGTTGATGACAACACAGGCTACTGCTGGCACTGTGTCAGACGGATGGCACCCTTAGCACAGGGACACAGTTGCTTGGGGCTTTTTGGGAAACTTTGCGCATTAGTGAAATTATGACGAGAGGGGAAGACCAATGGAGAGAGAGAAAGAGAGTCTAATCTGTGATGTGCTAATGCCGCTTATTCAAAGAAGCCTAGCTACTGCACTTCTGATGGTGGATTTACATATGATAATTGGTGTTGTAACTAAGCCCTTCATTATCAGTAGAATAATGGTGTTGTTAGCGGTTGCGCGGGCCATCTCTTGCCGAAATGAATGCACTTTTTAGAAATTGTGGTGTTTTTAA
The DNA here is from genome assembly GCA_016801175.1 of Esox masquinongy. NCBI lineage: Eukaryota > Metazoa > Chordata > Actinopteri > Esociformes > Esocidae > Esox > Esox masquinongy. Next base: position 66,909 of record JACXGI010000613.1, read on the forward strand.
TTCGACACACAGGGCTCTGGGAATCTGAGTGGTGTCCTATGCGTGTCATACTCAAGCTGGTTCCACCACACATCTCCCACAATGTCTCCATGTGCCGTAGAGGCGCCTGTGTTTTATGACTCTTAGTCAGCTACAGTCAAGTGTGGCTTGGTGTTGAGGTAGACTGTTTTTGTGTGTCTGTCTCCTGACAGAGATCCACTTCACCGGCGATGTCTGTGAGGGCCCATGGGTTCAGTTTTGATGCTCAGAGCAGCAGGCCTAGCTCACTGTGTGGGAGGAAGAGTCGTTCTCAAAGCATCCCACCAGAACTGGCAGGCCCCTCCCGCACCCCCTCCACAGACACCCACAGCTTAGCAACAGCAGCCGTGGAAAGGGGACGCATGGCAGACCAGGTAACCCATTAAGGCTAATATGATATGGTCTGTACAGGCGGGGGAACAGCGACGTGCTGCTGCGAAGGAGATGGCAACTTGAAGCTCATGGATAACAGTTTAATGCTGGCAATTGGCTAATTGTTCATGCTTTTCTCAGAATGTGTTCACCCCCTACTATTGGCATTCTATTATTAGATTTTCAATCGACAATTAATGGACACTTATTTTAATTGTTAGCGAGAGCCTCTTAAGGCTGTCTAGCTGTGTAGGCTGTTAAAACAGTTCACATTTTTGATCAGAGCTTTTATGAGACATGCCATTACTAAGTTCCATTAAAGTTGTTACAGGATGCTCTATTTAGCTACAAAGAAAAAGAACATTGCAAAATAAAGAAAAATTCCAAAAATGGTATCTATTACAATGTGTCAGATTAAAAAGTTGTCTTATGACGCAGACAGTTTTGAATAAGATTCAAAGGGATATATATAAATGCAGTAGAGAGATTTGTCTCAGACTTTAAACATTGTTCTTATTACACACATGGCATTGCCAATTCTTTGCAGAGGGTAAAAAACACAAAAACACTGAACTAATACAGCAATAAGAAGTGTCCCTATGCTTTTATTGCAAATAAATTGGACACAGCTGCTCGTGTTACTGTTTAAACATTAACTTCTCTGGTTGATGACAGATTTATATTTTTTCTATTTGCACTCCAGCAACATTACCTTTTTTAGTCTGTCAGATTTAGCAGCAAAATCTTTTCTCAGGTTTTGGTCTTGTGCTCAGTGTCTTACGTTTACTTTGGATGTAAAATATGATTTATGTCTGTGCTGGCTGTAGTAGTTGATGTTTACTGTATTTTTTTCTATAAGCATGGTTATATGGATCCCAGACGGAGGAGGCTGTCTTCTGATGGAGTGTTACGATCTGTGTCTTCTTCCAGAAGCCAACCCAGTCTACGCCTGTCACCTTTGACCTCCTACAAGACAGAGCCAGGTAATGAGACAAGTGTTGTCATATGAACAAACATTAACATGCAGTGCAGTTTTGGTGTTCTTATTAGATCTTATTAGATGACAACACTCATTAATTTTGTTTTTTCCAATTTATCAGATTACATTTATGCGTATGAAGAGATGCATGGTTATGATGTAAAAGAAAAATACAGGATATCAAGAAAGAATCAGGACAAACGGTATTTTCTATTTTAACAACACACTAATCTTCAAAAGAGGTGAAAATAAAAATCAGAATGACATTCATACAATTGTTTCTGAAACAGGACAGTTCAGAAGGAACCTGGGAATTCCAGTTCCAAGGTTCCAGTGGTGTGTTTGGAGAGGCTGAAGATCCTGGTGTCCCGGATCCCACCACAGGGACGGCGACAGAGTGACCCTCTGCCAGCCACAGCAACAGAAAGGTCTGGACCTGTCCCACAGAGGGAATGGGGAGGCAAGGTGACTGAGGTAGGCTTCACTAAAACACTGTGAACCTTATTTTCTCCCAGACTATACTTCATAACTGCAATAAACATTATGTCCAAACAAGTTTTTTTCCAAAAGCGAACTCTATAAACAGCTATATTTTTTGTCAGAGAACAGGTTAGGTTCGAACAAAATTGCTGTGTTTCAAATCAGCGTATATATACTTGCATATTTTGTTCATTGTACATTGTACATTAACTATAGGGAATATCAAAAGAAGCAGCAGTCACAACAGTCAACCTGTGTCTGGAGACCCAATCCTTGCAGAGACATACTATCAATGTCCCACCTCCAGTGATCTGTGATGGGCCTGATTATGAAAGACACAGTCCTCACAAGGAGCTCACACTGCAAGTACCCCCCACTGATCTTGTATCGCCTCCACCTAAACCTTTCATTGCACCTGACTTCGACTCTGACTCAGACCCAAGGTCAGTCTCAGAAGTGGAAACACTTTCTGACCCTGAACTGGACTCTGACCCACAACAGTCGGATCCCCAACAAGAATCGGACCTACAGCCAGAGTCTGACCCACATCCAGAGTCAGACCCACAAGGTGAGTCTGCATCAGAGGCTGAACTGGAGTCACAGAACGAGGCTGGGGCAGAGTCTGAACCTAGTGTGGGCTCAGAAGGTGGTGAGGAATCAGAGAATGGTGAAGACCTGGATGCTGATGTGGAATCAGAGGCCGATATGGAATCAGACCAACAACCCGATCCTGACTCAGACCCGAGTTTTCCATCTGAACCACGTCCAGAATCTGATTCTGACCTGGAATCCGACTTCGAACAACCTCCTGAATCACAAGGTTCTGCAGAATCTGGACCAGATCTGGCATCGGAACCGGACTCGGCACCTGACCGAGCCTGTCTAAGTCTCAAGTCCTCTTCTGCCCAGAGGGAATTGTCTACAGACCCTGGTCCGCTGAGGCATTGTGAAGGAGCCCAGCAAGCTTTGTCTGGGGCAGAGACCAACGAGATGGAGAGTGAGGACTTCTGCGCTGTGTGTCTGATTGGAGGAGACCTGCTGTGCTGTGACCGTTGTCCTAAAGTCTTCCACCTGGCCTGCCATGTGCCCTCTCTCCTCAGCTTCCCCACGTAGGTCCACTCACCAGCCCGCCTCCTATCCAAAAGTAATCAGTACACGTTTTCTGTGGTTGAGCATAACTGGTGTTTGTCTTTGTATCCTCTTCTGCCTCAGGGGTGACTGGGTGTGTTCGCTGTGCAGAGATCTTCAGCAGCCAGAGGTGGAGTATGACTGTGAAAATCATAGGCGGACTGCAGAACATTCAGGAAAACCACTGCCTCATGGGCTCTCTGCTTCTGACTTGAGAGTAAGTATTGCTTTTCGTTATCAACAGTGAAATTAAATATAAAGTCAAAACCTGGACAAAGCATTAGGTCTTAAAATGGTAAGCAATCAATACTCTGTTGTCTACTCTCTGTAGAAATGTGAGCGGCTGACTCTGTTGATCTGCAGCAACATGTTAAGTGCTCCCTTCCATGAGCCGGTTAGTCCACTGGTGAGTGATACCTATTTTATTATTAATCAGCTTGTTAGTATACACACTACTTTGCCAAAACTCAACTATCTGATTAAATACTTGTATGATTGTTTTGAATCTTAGGCTCGCCACTACTATCAGATTATCAAAAGGCCAATGGATCTGTCTGTGATCAGGGCCAAACTCATTAAGAAGAGCACTCACCACTACTGTTCGCCTGAGGAGTTTGTGGCTGATGTCTTTCTCATGTTCAGGAACTGTGCAAAGTTCAATTATGTAAGTGATGTAGATAAATATATAGATTACATATATGACCATGTTTTCAGAGCAAGTTTGCAAAGGTTTTTTGTATATTTTATGTTATATATTTTATTTACATTTTCAGATGTCCCAAAATGTAATTGTAAGTACTGATCTAGGTAGCAGTGGTAAATAAAGAGCTGTGTTTACTGTCTGGTGTCTCCTCCAGCCGGACTCAGAGGTGGCCCAAGCGGGGCGCAGCCTGGAGACGTTCTTCTGCTCCAAACTCATGGAGGTGTTCCCAGACAGGGCCTTCCCCGCACCCGAGGACGACTCTGACAGCGATGAGTACGACGAGGTGTACAGAGCAGCCGGGGGAGGCTTCCCCTGGCCAGAGAAGAGAGAACAGTGCCACAGGAAAAGAAAGAGGAGGCACTCTCTTAACTGGAGAAAGCATAACTTTTAATTGGGGCAGTGGGGGCAGAGCCTGTGATTGGCTAATGTGAAGCACAGTAGGCAGTAGACCTGATATTGCACTGGACTTTTCCATTCAAAAGAGGAAGCTGAGTTTTGTATGAAGGGATTGTATGTTAACATTTCCAAATGTATTTCCTCTTATGATGACCTGATAATTGTGTAATATATTATTTCGTAACTATTAAATATTACTGCATAACATTAACATCTTTATACTTATTATGCCTTTATAAACTGCATTTATAGTATTTGTTTGTTGTTTCAGGTATATTTTTAGATTCTCCATGATATGTATAGCAAACATACTGAGGTCAGTATTGGCAAATGTTAAACATTTGTAAATGTTAAACTCTACATTATTTTATTTTATATATCAATATTCTTACATTTTAGTGTTTAAATGATTGCAGGCAATATTTCTGTCTTTGAATTAATATAGATAAAATGTCTCTCCTAATTATGCATTTGAAGTACAGTACAGAATTTATGGTAATGGTTTGTGTGACTGACAGAGGGCGCCCTATCTTCAGAAGCTAGACTGAGTTCAACGGAAAAGGTTAAGTTCATATTGAACCGGGGGGGGGAATTAAGATGTAATTAAACAGGAAATAGTTGACATTGCCACAATAGTATTGCAAGGTGACACTTATGCTTTAGATTTGCATTTCTTAAATCTTAATGAAGTTATACTTCATTAGTACAAGGCCAGTATTATTCATGATTCTTTTCTCCTGCTTAATAGGAGTGGAATGTATTTTATTCAGTCTCAATAAAAAAAAAAGAGAAGTTAGAGGATCTCATAATCTTATGTTATTTAAACTTTTTGCAATTACTATGTAAAATGTAAGTGTTAATTTACTAAATGTATAATGGCTGCATTAAGTTAGAGTTGGCAGTGTTTTGTAGAGGTTACAGCAAAATAATTACGAAAATGAAATGTTGGATCAAGCTATCTTTGCTATTTGAATAAATAAACCACCTTAAAATGATTGTAGGTATATTATTTGAAATTTTTAGTATCAAATATTTCTTCTACCATAATAACAGTAAAGCCACACAGACCCTCTCACTGGTTGTTAGTTTCAATCAATGTCAAATTAAAAGAGAACAATTGAAGAGAAAAGTACTGTATATAAAAAAGACCTGGCCATTTTTAAGGGTTCCATTTGATTTCCCATTTCTATTTTGACTGTTATTTTATGGGAGTTTGGAAAAAATAAACTAATATCTTTACCTGACAAAGGCATGTTTCCCATGAACATAATCTTCTTGTCAGTTACTGCCTGAAACCTGTGTAATACATTTAAAGGTGTGCAGGGTAGTTTCTGGACTTTGTTGGGTGGGTTGTGAAAAGAAGGGATAATAGTTGTAATAGTTGCAGACAATGTGTCTGGGAGTTTTCTGCATCTCTTCCTTATGGCTGGAGCTGCTGTGGACCTGACTAGATGCAGAGTGCATTGCCTGGTTTACTGTAGACACGGAGCCTGGGAATCAGTCTGCAGAGTGCATTGCCTGGTTTACTGTAGACACGGAGCCTGAGAATCAGTCTGCAGAGTGCATTGCCTGGTTTACTGTAGACACGGAGCCTGGGAATCAGGCTTTATTTACAACAGTAGCCTTATCTGACACAGATAACGTACGCGTTACACCACATTTAATTATGATAAGTGTTTAAGTTGCTATGTCATCTTATGCAAAGTTTCAAGGCCCTAATCCTCTGTTGGTCCAAGACTTTTCCTATCAAATTGAACTTTTTTTTTTCTTAATGAATTAGAACATTATAAATTGTCTGGAACCTTTTAAGTCATTCACTAATGTAATCTTATGGTTGAGGGCAATTAATGATGTATGTTGAATCCTGGCTCCCTTCCACTGACTGACTGGCCCTACTCATTTTCTAATTTGATTGTCCTCTAAAGTTCTGATCAAACACTCCTGTGGACATTTAAAGCTTTATACACAAAAATGTTTCACAAAGGGCACAAGAATGACAGGATCAGATGGTGTGTTTTTGTTGGATGGTAATAAAGCCTGATTGCTTGAGTGGTGAGCAGAGAGAAGCGGTGCTGTGTTGACAAGACTATAGCAGACTGGTGGTTTTCTCTTCCCAGAGTGGGAGGCCCCTATACATTAGATTAATAAACTGGAGTGAGGCCCCTGCACTGTAGATTAATGAACTGGAGGGAGGCCCCTGTACTGAAGATTAATGTACTGAAGGGAGGCCCCTGTACTGTAGATTAATGAACTGGAGGGAGGCCCCTGTACTGTAGATTAATGTACTGAAGGGAGGCCCCTGTACTGTAGATTAATAAACTGGAGGGAGGCCCCTGTACTGTAGATTAATGTACTGAAGGGAGGCCCCTGTACTGTAGATTAATAAACTGGAGGGAGGTCCTTGTTCTGTAGATTAATAAACTGGAGGGAGGTCCTTGTGCTGTAGAATAATAAACTGGAGGGAGGCCCTTGTACTGTAGATTAATAAACTGGAGGGAGGCCCCTGTACTGTAGATTAATAAACTGGAGGGAGGCCCCTGTACTGTAGATTAATAAACTGGAGGGAGGCCCCTGTACTGTAGATTAATAAAATGGAGGGAGGCCCCCGTACTGTAGATTAATAAACTGGAAGAATGGCCTTCGTATTGTTGAACTGGGAACCTGGCTTAAATTAGCTGGTACAAGCTCGGGGCATCTTTCGAAGTGGGGCGGTGGATTATTTTATTAAATGTGGAAAAACATTCGGTGGACATCTCTGCCTTGCTGTATTGAATCCAGCCTGCTTCTTGGCCATTAATCAATGAAAAGAGGTGTAACCGCTGGTGACGGCCTGTGCTGTGTCGGCTGTTGCATTTCTATGTTCAGTATCTTTATGTTCTAGATGTTCTGTTTCTCTGTTCTTTTATTGGTTTCACCTGTGTCTAGTTTAGTCTTCACCTGTACATCGTTATCTCATTTATGTCCCTATTTAAGTTCCTCCTGTCCTAGTGTTTGTTGTCATTGTCTTATATTATGTTTGGTGTGTCATAGCGTCTTGTCAAGTTTTGGAATTAAAGAACCTTTTGTTTATGTAACTCTGCACCTGTGTCCTGCTACCCTACCTTTGGAAAACCTTTACAACTGGTGCTTGGCCCTAACATTGCTTGTACTCTAGCGTCTGTGATGAGAATAGGCTTTTGGACAGCTGAGACATTATATTCCATAATTTACCCTAACTCAGATCCCCTCCGATGCAATCAAGACAGCCTATCATATCCTGATGATAAGACCATCTTAATGTGTGGAGTCTGGAGAAAACTTGAGCAGAATAAAACAGTCACACGGAGCAACAACAGTATAAGATGTGATGAGATTTTGTTTTTATAGTAAAGAGTAACTGAGTTTTTTTCTGAAAGCAGTAAGCCAGATCCAAACCCATGCTTTACAAGGGAGGGCAAACTTTTCGGCTCGGGCGCCACATCAGGATTTTGAAATTAAATGGAGGACCACATTTGTTTTGTAATTTGTTAATCATAAATTATGTGCAGGACAGAAAAGGGCAGTAATTAAAACATTCATACAGTAGGTCCATTATAATGTCTAAATAATTTAAATTCTGATTCAGATGTATAAAAATGGCCTGGTGAGTTATGTTTTACTACCCCTCAAAACTATTTTATTACCTACCGTGGGCCGGATGGAATGGTCTCATGGGCCAGATTCGGCCCGCAGGGCTTAGTTTGCCCACCCTGTTTTAGCAGTACATGTGTGTTTGAGACAGCAGCTTAGACCACTGGAATATCTTAGGCCACCTGTTCATTTAAAGAAAATTATTTTTCTACACCATGAGATCAAAATGACGATCCTGTCCTTTTTCTGTAAAAAAAGTGTAGAATTTTAGCATGATCATGTTGGATGGAACATTTTGGCCCACAACCATTCATCTATCAGCCAATCAAGGCTGTGTGGGAAAATATATGTTTGTTTCCTGCAATTCCAAGGGCAAAAGGAAATATATTACTTATTAAAAATGTTTTAATTAAATTAACATTCACAGTGATTAGCAATGATCATTCAAAAAAGTATAACAACAAAAACTTGCATGGGAGCTTCAACGGATCTGAATGTCCAATGAATACACTTTGGTTGGACTTCATCAATGTAGATAAGCCAAAGAGAGGTCTTTCAAAAGTTTAGAAATCCCAAACCACATAGTAATTTAATATGAAAACTATACATTAACTTCAACATTGCCTTAACTGAGGATCAGTTATAATATGCCTAGAAGCAGACTACCAAAGATTCATTGTTATCAAAATCTCATGTTGACCACATCAATGGTAAACATTATCACTCCAAGTGGTTACAGTTTTGTCTTGATGAAAGGAACCAAGCTGGGTTACATTATGCCCTCCCAATAGATGATATACTATTTCTTGAGACAGACATTTGCTCTCAGTAAATCTTAATGGTCGTTGTCCCCATACACCAATCTACAGCTGCGTTCCAAAAAACACCATATTCCTTGCATAGTGCACTAATTTTGACAAGAGCCATATGGACCACGGTCAAAAGAAATGCACTATAAAGTAAGTAATCGGATGCTCTTTGGCATGCATGCACTCACTCCTCCAAACCCATTCTGATGAATCTCTACAATGTTCTGATGACTGGTGAATCATGTCAGAGTGTGGTCTGGGAGAATTCACTCAATAACCTGCAGTACTTGTCTGTCTGATGTCAGACTAATGCTGGAGGAAGCCGCTGCTCTCAGGTTGTTGTTCTAAAGACAGATATGATGTAATCACTTGGCCTGCTGCCTTTAAAAATGTCTTTAACTTACCCTAGAAGTTTGGCTTTGCTGCTAGCCCCTTATGTTAAGAGGTACGATGAGGGCATACACCATTTCCTTCTTATCATTACCAATGAAATATTATATTTTTGTGGAGTAGTGGTGTTTATTCTTGTTCTTCAGTTTCTCTGCTTGAACATGAAGAGAATAGTGTAGTTTGTGAGCCAGGCCTCTAGAAATGTATCTCAGAGTGAATTTTTAATGGTACCATAGAAACTCAGTCAATTCTCCAAACATGTCATAAAATGTATCTCATATAACATCTGTGCATATAGCAGGAGCGCAGCAATGGAAGCTTTCTGTGTTTTATCATTTTCTCTTTCTTTCCTACGGTACATCCAATAGTGAGTTTGACCTGCGACAAACAATGGCAGTTTACAGCAAGTTATTTCTCACTATACACATTCAAAAATGTCTGTTTTATTCGACAGCTTAGGGCATATTCAGACAACAATTATTGTGAAAATAATTAAATTGAATCAACACTTCCATCTTATGTAAGAGCCTTGCCCTTTCAAAATATTAGCTAGATAGTTGGCTATCTTGCTTGTTTAGTTTGTTATACAGTATATTTAGCTATTTTAATAAACTGAAGTTTGATCTCAATAGTACAAAAGTGACTAGTCACATGGATTGAAATCAATCCTAAGAATATCCAAAATGACTGTTTCATTGTTTTCATGCTGATACCATGTGAGCTATCCCACCTATAACGCAACAACATTCAACAATTTGTGTTTTTATTTAACATGTCATTTGACCTATGAAATAGAGTTTTTGGTCAATGACCCAAACTAAACAAGGTTCCATAGCGAAAGTATTTTATGGGCCAATGGGACAAATTTTGAATATGCTAAAACAAAAGCTAGCTAGCAAACTAACATGAAACCCCTTTTGACCTCCAAAGTCAACCCTCACATCTCTCAAATTCACATGAGCAATACATTCGTGTTTCAGTAACCGCAGGGCGTATCTGTTGGGAAAGTGTCACTCGCTACCTCGGAAGGTGACCCATTTATAAAAAAATCATATTATATCCAACACAAATCTTGCTACAAGTTTTGTTCATCTAAATAAAACTATCGTTGTGTAAAAACGATATTAGATTTATAGATTTTCATCAGAAGCATTTTTGGGAACGTTCAAGTCAACATACCGTAAACTTTGTTTGACAAGTGGTTCTGAAAGCCTTGTAGTCTTGTAATGTAATGGCCTTTCAGGTGATATACAATATAACAAGCTTATACAGTACAAAAAACTTAAACACATGTATATGAAATTATACAATAAATGTAATCAATAAATAAAAACTTATGCAATGTAACAAACTTCGAAAGCACAAACAAGAACTATTGTTGATAATCATCTGAAAGACAATAATGGGACAACAGTTTTTGCTTTCAAACACTGTCAGTGAGGCACCAAATTCCACTCATATCCAGAAAAGTGGTTGGATAAACCTGTTGTGTTCTGTTATTATGCCATCCACCACTGAATGAGTTTCCCAGCTGTACAGATCTGTATAGTTGGATGTCTTTTAGCTGATTCAGAGTCAAATGAAGGTAATTGCATTACATCATCACATCTTCCAGTCAAGCCGCTTATTGTCTCTGTCACACCATCAAGTGCTCGCTTGATTGATTGTTCCATCATCATCATAATGATTTTACTGTTTGCATTGAACTTGTCCATTGGGCCTTCCTCCTGTAGTGTTCAGTCTTTTTTCTCCTGCTGCCCCCCCCCCCCGTGAAAGTTATTGATTTAACTGTAAAACATCAGTTCAGTTGGACTCATGGAACAATCAGGCCGTGCTGCATATTTTTGGGCCTGCATGGGCATGTTTTAAGCCCTTTATTCTCCTGGTCTGCGACCTTTCAGTCAACAGACGTAAAGTGAAATAGAACTGGATAATAATGGGACACCCCTGTGAACTTTAGTGAACAATGGGGGAAAAAAGCAAGCGGGGGATGAACAAAAATCAAAGGACTTTTTGACTAGTGAAACAGTCCATGAAATTGAAGTTTGGAGAATTGACCGAGTTCCTCTGTTCTTATTGAACTGTGGAGAGAAAAAAAGGAAAATAGATTTTCTGTACCTCCCTCTCAAAGGTACTTAAGCCTGCAATCAAACCAAGCCCTCATACATTGGACATACTGTGTATTGGCTTTTAATCCTGTGCAGGTGTAGCTTATACATCAAGCATTGTTACAACACATATAATGCAATTACATTCATTTTTCCATTAGTCAGACAGAAATGTTGCAGTTTTGATTTTATATCTGAGTGACACCGAGAAAATAAACAGGGCCAATTTGACGATGATCAATATATGTTGTTCTCACCTGGTGGATCAGGACCAGATGGTTTTCAATGGGTCTTGATTAAAAGATTAAATATGATTATTTAAAAGTAATTTGTATACTTTTTGTTAATCAGTGTGGGCTATTTTAAATCTACGTAGCTCTATTAACAGCATATTGTAGTTGATTTCAATTTATTAAATAATGGAGCTTTCCAATGAGTTCTCCTTTGAGCTTGATTTAAAATTTGAAGCACAATTTAAAATTAGAATTGTAAATATGTTACATGGCATAGAAAGTAAATTTCGGTAATACAACTTACAATTTATAGAGCTCTCGAAGGTTTTCATCCCGTTGGACTTTTGCACACTTTATATATTTTTTATTACATAAAAACATGTAAAGTTTTTACACTATTAGTAGGTATTACGTTACTTGTAGTTATTACATTATTAGCTTCTACAACTTAACATTTGCATACTAAATATCCATGTACTTCAAATCACTGCACTTACACTATTTAGCACTTACATGAACACCGCAATGTCTTCCAAACTGAACAAAGAGACGTAAAAATACTATCCATTAGGTTATCCATTGGGTAATGATATATGGTGATGTCATCTACATTAATGCAGCTGCCAATGCACTGAAAACATTAGACGCAGCTGATCACAGTGCAATTTATTACAGGCGACACATTGTTACAAGTTTGGAGATCGCTGGCTTAAGCATGTTGTGTGCATTTTAATATGCATACATGCTTGTTGTATTTGATTGTTTATATTGTATTTCTGCATATTGTGTACACAGAGATGATCTGGAAATGAAACACTTGGTCTCAGTGTTGACGCTGTTAAAATCAATACAGTTGAAAACTTCAGGTTACTGTCAGTGATTGTATGACTGACATAACAAGAGAACCACATTTTGAAGTAATTTTTGAAATGTGAAAAATATATTGAGCCCTACAATCAAACCATACATCATACATTCAATCAAACCATAGTGCAGTTGGAGCTTACACTTACATTTTGGTAACTAGGAGATAATTCACTTACATACGTATCGAGAGGCCAAATACAAACCCTACATACTGTAGGAACCTTGACTGTAAAAGAGCCATGCAGCAAGCATCATACTTTGGTCATTTTAGATATGTGAATTGTAATTTGTGTTAAAATATATCAAAAGTTTCTGTGAAAAACTGTCTGGAAAACACATTTCTCCCAGTAGCTACTATTTAACTGTGGAATAGCGAGAGAAATGTAAAAGGAATTCAATGTTAGGATGACCTCTATGCAACCCAAATTGGCACTCTCCTCATTGGATGAGAGGAGACAAGAAACAATGTTTTCCTTTTTTCCACAGGCAGATCTGAAGTAGCAGAACAGTTCATAGAAGCACAGTACTTTACCTGATACTGCCTAGTGCACATGACACCAATACGAAAGAGACAAAGAAATATATTTTTTATAAATAAAAAAGGAGCAAAAGAGAGTGAGAGAGCTCTAGTCTGCAGATATGAATGACATCAAGCTGGCTTTGCTGGGCAGTGAGGGAGCAGGTAAATCAGGTAAGTCTGTGGGAATAACTACTAAGAAAGCTTAGGTATTGCTTTCTTACATTCATAGTTTAATTGCATATTTCATAACTTTGCATACGAATAGTTAGCAAACAATTCTGTGACTGGGGGAAATGATCACCTAAACAGAAAGTGATCATAAATCTCAGAATGTGCCCTGTGTGCAATGTTTTTAGATAATAATTTATAATTATGAAGAGGCATGTGGTTGTTAGAGTTACTTAAGGAATTGTAGAGAGGAAATTAAGATGGATGGTTGTAATCTGCATCTAATTTTTTTTCTTGTAAAAGGGTGGGGAAGTATGGTCCCTCAGGCTAACTAGAAAAATGTTCAACCAAACAATTAGACCATAGTAGAAACTAATAATAATAAGAGCAGAAAGCCCTATGCAGTGTTCTATCCATGGAGGAAAATGTGGGGGTGAAGTGTATGATTTGAAACATATGACAGATAACATGACTGAATAGCTCTGTTTTAGCCTGCCAAACGTCTGTGTATTCAGGGAAATACACAGACAGGACCAAGCATATATTATCAGCAGCAAGAAACTCATGTGAGGGTAGAAAATAAATACATATATAGTGTACGGTCAGTCCACAAAGGGGGTGTTTGTGAAAGGAAACTCAATATCTTGCTTCAGTAATTGAGAGCCTCTAGGTAAAAAATATTTGATTCAGACCTGTGTTTCTGTTCAGAAAGAAGCATGTGGTAACAAAATTAGTGTTTTTAACAATTAAACCGAAGTATCTAAGCCTAAATTACACTGTTGTTTATATCTTTAGTTCCTGTATATTATTGAACCTTTCTCATGCATGTTACCCTTCTATAGCTGTTCTGGTAAGGTTCCTGACAAAACGCTTCATTGGAGAGTATGCTTCCAACGCCAGTAAGTACATCCCTTTCTCACCCATATTTATTGTAGTGCAGGAATGTTTTTACAATGTCATACAGTACAGAATACATGTTCTCAGGACATAAAAATGCACACATTCACAGTTGCAATACTGTTGCTACAGACTACAAAACAATTTCATCAACTTTTGGAGCACAGTGTTTTATTACTTTGTTACCCCCAGTATCAGGTATTGATACACATGCTGTAATGATCTACCAGGAAGGTCATTATAGTTCATACAGGAAAATAATGCATTCATTTGACCATTACATATTTCACATACATTATGTGTTAGAAAACAATGTTTCAGTTGAATGGAAAATGGTTACCACATGATTTAATGGGTAACTTCATTTTTGCAACAAGTCACTGACAAGTTCTAATTCGTCATTGCTTGTCTATCCCATGGGTTCCTAAACATGTCATCTTCTCCAAGATGCTGAGTTTCCCTTTTTTAAGGAACTTAGTTGGTGGGCATGGCAATAGGCTATCATCTGTTTTTGCCCTGGCCAAATTTCTAACACATTTCCATGAATATTTACTTAGCTAATGCAGTTATCCTCAAAATTTATAACAAAATAACTGAAACAGAATGTATGTTTTAGTTAGACTAAAATCTTCCAGAGTGCAAGACGAGGGTTATTCAAACCCTACTGATTTCAGACCTTTCCCTTAAACAAATTAATCTCAGTCTACATCATCAGAACAGTCATAGACGTTTAATACTCACAGTAATCGTTCTTCCATATAATAAATAAGCTGACATTGTGCAGACTTGTATAGTAGACAGCTGTAGCCTACATTACAATATACATCAAATGTATCCACTTACGTACATAGTATCTTTGTACATCAGACAAAGGTAGAAAAGCTAGCACATGTTACCCATTACAGTAAGTATGCTTTGAACTTGTTTGTTGCAGATTCCTTATATCGTAAAAGGCTCTCCATCGAAGGAAGATTGTTAAACTTGGAAGTCTTTGATCCGTGTTCACAGGTAAACGATCTATGCCCTGCCTATATTCATATTTGAGTTGATACCTCAAAATAACATGGGAAAGCGACTGTATTTTAAGGGCCTGTTAAACATGGCCGATGTGCCAAAACCAGTCATCAAGTGTTTTTTTTTTGGCCCATAAATGTTTTAAGTAAATACATTCCTACACATTTCAGCTTTTTTGTTATGAAAACAAAATCACTAGGAATTCAATCACTAGGAATTCAATAAAAAATTGGAAATCTATTCCCAAGTATTCCTATGAACAAAATAATGTTATGTAATCATGCCCCATTTTAATTAAGGTATGAATGGATTGTTACATTCAAACACAATCTCCCTTTGGGCTTAGTTGGGGTAAATGTTTGGTGTACAAATTATTTTTAATGATAATTATTTTTTGAGGCTCCCTTAGCAGGATGTGCACTGCCTTCAAATTTACCTAAAGAGATTGAAATAATACTGCACACTTTGGAAAATAATTATACTGTTTGAACGACGGCATGAAATGCCAGCCTGTTTGAAGGGACGGGATTTTAAGCCACCAGGCAACATCACTTTTGAATGTCTCTGCCATAAAGGAACATTGAGGAACTTTAAACTCCTCCAAATAGGCTCCTCAGTTATACAGTTGTTGCAGAGTTCATGTTTGAAAAATAGCTTTTAGCTATGGAGATATTAATTGTTTTGACAATCTTTTACTGAAAACAAACCAAGTTACTTCATAACTCCCCACAGTACCTTATTACCCAAACAATAATTTGATATTAAGATAAATTGGCCTTTAAACAAACATTTGTTTACCCCTTTGGGGGGTTTTTTGGGACCTGTTGTCCACACCCCTTCTCCCTACCCTGTCAGACTGGAGAGAGCAGATGTATACTGGAGGAACCGATGGAATGGGCAGACGGATTCATTGTAGTGTACAACATCAGCGACCGAATGTCCTTCCTCAACGCCCAAAACATCCTGTGTCAGATTAAAGAGACCCGTGGGGAAAGTTGCAAGGGGTGAGTGACTGTGACCTCTGAATATAGGCCTGATGCTGATCAGAAGAAAGATATTGAATTTTGATAAATGAATGTCCAATTCCTAGACTGACATTTAAACTCAGCATGAGGATCCGTGTGGTACACAATACTTAGATTCCTACATGATTTCATTAGGCCCTATTACCATTGTGTCAATGAAGAGAAAATAGAAGTAAGAGTGGATACAAAAGGCTCTGAATTTAGAGCTAAAAGGCTCCTCACCTTCGTCAATTATTTAGATCATTAGATCTAAATAGCATTATTTCATTGAGTGTCAAACCATCAGCACCCAATGAGGGTAAAACACCCAATACACAAATTAGAGCAGACCACCCAAGTCAGATTAGACTGATGAATCACAAAAGTTAAATATGTGGAGGTCTATGTTAATTTTTAAGAATTCCAAAGCTAAGTTCATGACCCCGCTGTGATTGTTGGACACAGAGAGCTAGACAAGATGGACATCCCAATCTGCCTGGTGGGCAACAAGCAGGACCTGTGCCACGCCCGTCAGGTGTGTGAGGAGGAGGGCCACGTCCTGGCACAGGAGCACAGATGCCACTTCCAGGAGGTGTCTGCTGCAGAAGACTACCTGGATATATTCAACCTCTTTACCAAGCTCATCCGCCATGTAATGGAGCACCTGAAGTACCGTGCCGACCGCCGTCGTTACAATGGCTCCAAGTCCATGGCAAAGCTCATTAATAATGTATTTGGGAAAAGGAGGAAGTCTGTTTGAAAGTCAGGTTGTAACAGTAATGAGGACTTTGGTTGAGTGGAACATTTGGTTTTGTGAAGATGGTAAAAGGGACAGCTCTTGTAAATGTTAATGGCATACTTCATAATGGCATAGTTCGAAGTTGGTATGCAGCCAGCACTTCAAATTGAACCAGAGTTAAGGAACAGTGTAAGGTTTGTCATTTGATGAAATAAACATTCTTTTCTTTAAGAGATCTCTTTGCCGTTCCTGATTTCATCCAGTATATCCTTTAATAGACCATTCCTTTGCAGGTGATGATGATCATCAAATCCAGATGAAGGCTTTCTAATGGTTCAGCTGGAATGGAAACGAATGTAACAGAAACTGCTGGAAACGATTTACATACACTCAAAGTTGTCTTTTTGCCCTTTTCATGAAAATTTCATTGAAATCCATGTTAGTGCATGGAAGCCCAGAAAAAACAACACTACATTCCAAGCTATTTGCAGAGGCGTCTATGTTCACTGTTCAAATGGTAATGGCCTGTTTATTTTGAAAGGGCTTCTTTAAAATCACCTGAGGTCCAAGTTAATAATTTTCTATTAAATTCTGATTAATGTAAAATTAACATACAATTGTTTTAAGATTAATTTTTCATAGATCATTTAACAATTTGATATAGAGTTGTAGGACCTTTGGAGCTTCCCCGCGAAAGATAATGGAAAATTATTTTAGATTACAATGAAAGTGCCTTTAGTGAAGTTGTGCATTAAAGCGGATTCCACAAAATATACAAAGTTTTTGAAAAGAAATGATTTGAAAAGAAAAAATGTTTTGTTTTCAAAGAATTTTATTCATTGCATATTTTGTATCCAAAATATGAAATAAAAAGTAGCCAGTTGTATCTAAAAGGTTAAACTGAACTGCTGGCCAGTGGAAGTACAGGAGCTCTGCTGCCCCTAGGTCTCATTTCAACCATGTGTGAACTCAGCTCCTGCTGGCTACAGCTCAGTTTAACCCCTGGACACTAGTATTGAGATGTTGCATGTTGCATTTTGAATATTTACTGGTGAAATTTGCATGTGTTGAAGAAATGGCATTGAAGATGACTACATTAAAAAGATGGGATTCAAAATCAAGATGTTGCCTGGATTACTCAGGCCAAGCTACCATCCATTTTTGTGTTAAAAAATGTAAATGGCTTTTCTAACCCAAACTTTCTTTTACAAGCAAATATTTTTATGTAAAACACATTTTGTTGAAATTTTTAGATTTTTTCCTCTGTTTCCGGTATGGGTGCCCAGAGAATGTTTCCAAGTGAATTAAATGAAAATGAATAAATCAGAAATACAATTGTTATCTCCCATTGGCCTCTATCACAGAACTATTGACAGCTAAAATTTAATAGCTTAGTCCAGTTAACAAGTCATACAGCCAGCAACTATAATTGGTTATCAGTTTTCTTTGGTCATCTGTTTTTTACTTTGTTCTTCTTCTTCTGTGCTTACATTACCGTAGGCATAAAAACTCTCATTCGTATTGAGTTGCCTCACTAACTAGTTCTTACGGAATAGGACTTAAAATAAATATCTATACAATTTTCTGCTGTGGTGGTTTCAAAAGCCTGTTTCTCATTTTGAGAAGTGACAATAGTTGAAGTTGTGTGAAATATTTTCTTGAAAGGTGCTTTGAATAAGAATCTAGTGTAAAATACAATAAGCAAACAGTCATTGAGTTTCATTACAGCTTTTGTAACTGTTGAAAGGATAATGTCTAAATAACCAAGCTCAGATGTGCAAGGCTGCTGTGCTTGGATTTCAGGGTACTGTTAGCATGCAATCAGCTATGTCATCTATTGATCTTTTCAAAGCTTAGAAATATTTAACTTTAGTTGGTAATATGTTTTATGTAGGTGTTAACTTTTGCTCAGATTTTAATGAAGAATTTATTATTCATTCACAAGCATTTTACACTTATATGTATCTATAATATTCAATACTTCTACCATACTGTTCATACTCTCCTTTCTACTCATTCTAAAATTGCTACTAGTTTACATTGTTATGTATATTATTGCCATACTTGCCATATCTATAATATTCAATACCACTACCAATATTGCTGCTAGTTCACAGTACTCTTTTTAAACTGCTGCTAGTGCACAGTGTTATGTATATTATAGCTTTATTTTTTTGCTATATTTTTGCTGTATATATATTTTTCTTCTTAATTCTCACTACGTAGTTATAGTGTGCTATGCCACCATTCATAAGCTTATTAAGCTCATGTATCTATAATATTCTATAATATTCAATAATTATACAAAATTACATTATGTATATTACTGCCATATCTATAATGTTCAATACTACTACCCAGATTGCTGCTAGTTCACAGTAATCTTTTTAAACTGTTGCTAGTGTACAGTGTTATGTATATTAAGACAATTTTTTTCTGGCTATATTTTTGCTTATACATTTTTCTTCTTAATTCTCACAACGTAGTTGTCGGGTGCCAAGTCACAAGAATTTCACTGTGCAGGATGACGCTGTGTTGATCGCTGCATTTGACAAATAAACCTTGAAACTTGAACTCTTCATATTTTCCCTATTACATTTGGTAATATTCATACAAATCATGTAATATGTTGATAGACAATAAGCAAAATATACTTTACCAGCATAGTTTTTCAAACATGCAGTCATAATTTATGTTTACAACGAACAGTCCAAGAACTGGTAAAATGAAGCAATGAATCAAAATTGTTTTTGCCAATAATTTTTATATAACTTTTCTCCACTAGATGGAGACCAATCACCACGTTGCGACCGTGTGAAATTGCAACCATCGGAACTGTAAACTGTCCATGTTTGATAAGCCGCAATACAAAGCTTACCTTCATAATTTCATGAATTGTGTTAAACAAAATAAACGTAGCCTAATGTTCGAAACATTTAAACATAAGGCAAATCCTCCACCCTTCAGCACATCATTCGAATAGATTTATGTTCATTAGAGAAAAGGACGCGTTATTTTCATAACGCTTTTTTGTCCCTGTTTAGTTCCCATAGTACACCAGCCTGTAGGCTGTCGCATCTCAAGAAAAGTTTGAGAAAGTGGTTCGTGGAGCACCTCTTGATTCCCGGTTGTTTGACACTGTAACGGTGGATGGCAAAGAAGGCATCTACAGCGATGTTCTCAACAACAGTTTGAAAAGAAGGTAAATGCATGTTTAGAGGTGAATCCAATTTATATTAACGTTACAATGAAATGCAGCTGGCGTAAGCCTTCTCATTGTTGTCATAGCAACACACGCTAACGCTGCATACAGAACAAGCAATACTAGGTTATCTTTTCTTAAGAAAGCAGGAGAACAGTCTGTTTATTTACTTTAGGTAGCTCGCTAGAATCAGCTTTGAGCTTTTTGCGAATGGCTAATTACTGTAGTTAGTTATAATTACTAGTTGCAGGATATGGCATATCTTCATGAAATAGCATACTTAAACAAAGTATTTGTCTCCTTATTAGTTATCAGATATTTACAGTACTTGTCGACATCCTTAATTGCGCATCGTTACACGAAGACATACTTATAAACTTATACTACTGTATGTATCTGGAAAAATGTATTCCGTCAATGAAGGCATGTGTATAACCTTTATGGACTCTACTCTACTTGCCACTGTGCTTAACATCCGGGAAATGTCCTTTGCAATCAATAAACTAAAAATTGGTGACCCCAGGTAGTGTCCTAAAAAGTTCGTATAGAACGGGTTCAGTGCTGCCTCCACAGTCTGGAAAGAAATCAAATCATTTCATGTCATTTGAGTGGGACTACCTGGGGGAAAACAGATTTTTGGAAATGTTGATGTTGATGACATTCAGTTGTACCCTGAATGGTAGTTCGAGTCCATAGAGATTATACAAATGTTTTCAGTGACAGTAAACCTATTGCTCAGCCCAGAAACCTTTGAATGAAGTTATGTTCTGTCTCCGGCTACAGTACCAGTCAAAAGTTTAGACACACTGACTCATTCAAGAATATTTCTTTATTTTTTACTTTTTTCCACATTGTCGAATAATAGTGAAGATATCCAAAACTATGTAATAACACATATGTAATCATGTAGTAACCAAAAAAAGTGTAACATAAAAAAAATATACATTTATATTTTAGATTATTCAAAGTAACCGTCCTTTGCCCCGATGTCAGCTTTCCACACTCTTGGCATTCTCCCAGCCATCTTCATATAGTCACCTGAAATGCTTTTCCAACAGTTTTGAAGGAGTTCTTGTTAGCTACTTTTCCTTCATATTACCGTCCAACTCATCCCAAACTATCTGAATTGGGTTGAGGTTGGGAGATTGTGGAGGCCAGATCATCTGATGCAGCAGCATCACTCTCTTTCTTGGTCAAATAGCCCTTACACAGTCTGGAGGTTTTGACTCATTGTCCAGTTTAAAACCAAACGATATTCCCAAACAAATGATAGTCCCACACATTGTAGATGCTTCAGATTTTGACGCGCAAACCAGATGGAATGGCATATCACTGCAGAATGCTGTGGTAGCCATGCTGGTTGAATGTACCTTGAATTCAAAATAGATCACACACAGTGTCACCAGCAAAGCAACCCCACACCATCACACTTCCTCATCCTCCTCCATACTTCATGGTGGGAACCACACATGCAGAGATCATCCATTCACCCACTCTGCGTCTCACAAAGACACACCAGTTGGAACCAAAAATGTCAGTCCAAAGGACCGGTCTAATGTCCATTTCTTGTGTGTCTTGCCCCAAGCAAGTCTCTTATTATTATTGATGTCCTTCAGTATTGGTTTAATTTGCAGCTATATGACCATGAAATCTCCTCCGTACTGTTGATGTCGAGATGTGTCTGTTACTTGATCCCTGTGAAGCATTTATTTGGACTGCAATCTGCAATAAATTGCAGATCTCTGAGGCTGGTAACTCCAATGAACTTATCCACTGCAGAAGAGTAAACTCTGGGTCTTCCTTTCTTGTGGCGGTCCTCATGACAGCCAGTTTCATCATAGTGCTTGATGGTTTTTGCACTTGAAGAAACTTTGAAAGTTCTTGAAATTTTCCCACATTGACTGAACTTCATGTCTTATAGTAATGATGGACTGTCTGTCTTCTGTATACCCAACCCTACCCTGTCACAACACAACTGATTGGCTCAAAGGCATTTAGAAGGAAAAAAAATCCACAAATTAACTTTGAACCAGGCACACCCGTTAAGTGAAATGCATTCCAGGTGACTGCCTCATGAACCTGGTTGAGAGAAAGGAAACCCTTGAATGAGTAGGTGTCCAAAATCTTGACTGGTACTGTACATTATGATGCACAATTAAGGATGTCACAAGTAAATATTTGATCACTAACAAAGAGACAATACCTCATTTGCGAACTGAGCTAAATTGTGTTTTTACACGACATTAAATTTATTTAGAAGAACAAGACTTGCTCCCAGATTTGCGTGGGATATATATATATTTTTTATAGTGTAAACGAGAGAAAGGTCAGTTGTCACACGTCACCTTCTGGTGTAATCTGGGACATTTTCCGACTGATACCCCCTGCAGTTAATGAGGTCTAAAGATAATACCTTGGTAAATGTGTATTGGATTGGAATGAGTGGTCGTGACATAGGAAGTCTGGTCTTTCAAGCTCCATGTATAAACAGAATCAGAAAAAAAAAAATGTTGTAGGGAAGCAACTAAAAACATCTCAGACTGAGAATAGAAAATTACATTGACGTATTGTATAAATATCAGTTAAATTATATTGTTGTCATGGCAATTGTAGTCTTAATCGCTCATATTCAAAGAAATGGGGCTTTATATCTAACTGTTTAGCTAGCTTACATAGCTATAGCCTACTTTCTATTACATTTTATGGGGGTTGTTAGCTGAACGAGAATCTCTGCACAGAGGACAGGATTAGGTTTTTGACAGGTTTTGTTCTGAGCTCACTATCCTTCAGTTGAAATGGTAATTAGCCAGGTCTGCAAATGTTTATAATTCCAAAATAGCTAGTTACTCACCGAGATGGAGAATTTAAACTCCAATCAGTGTACTTCAGCTCAGAGCACATTGGAAGTTTGAAACATCACTTAGCATTAAAACAACTATTACTATGCAGGTTCTATGCTATATAATTATATTAGCTGGAACAGGTCATATAAAGTGAATTGCTACTTGTATGAGGTTTAAATAATTATGTGTTTTAAGCAGCTGGGTACCAGCCCTTCTTACAACAATGCTTGTGTTCTTGTTTTATGGTTTCCTCCTGGCACGTTTCAATAGGCTTTGCCTGTAACTCAAAGATTCACTACAGAGGATGTGCAGTCCATATTGTTTTGATATAGTACAGGGGTAGGTACCTCTAGTGCTGGAGTGCCAAAACAATTAGAGTTTTGATTATTTTTCTAATCAGGGACAAATTCAGACTTGTGAAATTAACTAACAGGTAGGCTTTAAATAAATGAACAGTGAAGTTTCAGTCCTCCAGGACCAAAGTTGCCTACCTTTCATACTGGGAATCTTAAAATATATATTTTAACAAGATACCCCCTCCCTGCTGGTAAGAGGGTGACCCAGAGCATGATGCTGCCACCACCTACTTCACTGTAGGGATGGCATGTCTTAAGGCATTGGTATTTATCAAAAAGCTTTATCTTGGTTTCATTTGACCACAAATCCTTTTCCCACATCACAGCTTGTTCAGTCTCATGCTCTCTGGGAAACTCCAGATGTGCTTTCATTTAGCACTTTTTTAGTAACAGGTTCTTTCTTACAGGCCGCAGTTATGCAGAGCTCTACATGTACATATGGTTGGCTGTTGCACCATTAGTACACTCCCAGCCACTGAAAAGTGTAGCTCCTTCAAAGTGATTGTGGGCTTTTCTGTGGCTTCTTTCGCAAGTCTTTTGTTTAAGGGCTGGGTTTTGAGGAAAATACTTTTCTTGGCAGTGCCTGTATCGTGGTATGCTTCCACTTCCTGCTAATTATTACAACTGTGCAGACTGGGATATCCAAACACTTGGACATTACGTTGTACGCTTTTCCTAGTCTATGCATTTTCATTATTTTATCTCTAATTTCAGTAGAATGCACTTTGATCTTACTTTTCCTTCAGATACACGGCCTGAACAATTATCTTTTTACAAGTCATTTGTTTGTCCACAAAATGTGATAGCAACTTTAATAGTTCACAGGTGGAGGCATCAGTGATTTTTTTAGTAATAAAATGAAAAAAAAAAATCTGTTCGGCTCCAAACCTAATAAGTGGATTAGTGAGTGTCTACTACACATTGGCTGGCAACTCATTCACTGGTAGAGCCGTTTGGCCTGCAATATTACCTCCCAATATTATCTCCCAATATTACCTCTCAGAAGTTAGCTAATGCACTTGGTTAATGCACACAGCAAATAAATATGAAAACTGTTCATTACTATTTGCAAAGCGTAGTCCACGTACGCTAACATTTTTACAATCCAAGAAGATAATGTTAGCTTACACCTATCATTTTTCTTGCTAGCATACATCTGAAGCTAACATCGATTAACTTAACCATTGTACCGAGTCATATGCAAACCATAGCAGACAATATGCTGATGTTATACCTGACTGGCAAGAAAGTACATTTATTTATTGGAACAATTTTACCTCTCTCTCTGATTTTGAGTATATTATCAAGCTAATAAAAGACAAAATATTTCATAGCCTTTTTAGGTCATCTTTACCAAGTAGGCCAATAGGAGGGCACTATATGTGTAACTGGGTGTTGCCTTGCAGTATTTGCACATTTTGTCTGATTGTTATTACGATTTGTTTCTTAATTGGCATACGTGGTTAAATGAAAATGAAATAAAAAATGTATCATCAAAACATATGTGAAAAAGATCCTTGAACTTGCAATTTCACATACAGCTCCGGAAAAAATTCAGAGACCACTGCACCTTTTTCTTTCCTTTCCAAAAAAGTCAAAAAGGAAGGTTTTGAGTGAGGAACCGAAGGGTTCAAATTAAGAGACCACTGCAAATTGAACACTTCTGTTCCTCACTCAAAACTTTCCTTTTCAACTTTTTTGGAAAGGAAAGAAAAAGGTGCAGTGGTCTCTTAATTTTTTCTGGAGTTGTATGTGAAATTGCATTATATCATCACACATTGCGTTTTATCTTCTTTGAATCAGTTTGGTGGAAACATAGTCCTGAACAGAAATGCACATACTTTCTATATTTAGACTGTAGAATACTTGCATGATAATTGGTCACCAAATGGTTGGAAATCTAGCATGGCACAGCACATAGCCTAGTATGAGCTAGTTCTAATGTTAGGTTTAATTGAATGCACCAATATGATTTCAGACATCCTTTGATAATTAGACATTTTTTGGTTACTACATGATTCCATGTGTGTGATTTCATAGAATTTATGTCTTCACTATTATTTTACAATGTGGAAAATAGTAAAACTAAAGAAATACCCTTGGATGAGTAGGTGTCCAAACATTTTACTTTTATTGTATATCAGACCTTCACCTTCACTTTCTCCACTTTTTGTATTATAGATTTAATTTATAATTGTTTACACACATTTTGTTTTGCCATAAATCTACACATGATAACCCACAACAACAAAGCGAAAAACACGTTTTTACAAGTGTATGCTAATTTATTGACAATAAAAACCAGAAAATTTCTGTATTCATACCCTTTATTCAGTACTTTGTAGAAGCGTCTTTAGTAGCAATTACAGCTTCAAGTCTTGGTTATGCATCTACCAGCTTTTCACACCTGGATTTCGACAATTTGTCCCATGCTTTGCAGATCCTTTCAAGCTGAGTCACATTGGATGGTGAGCATTGGTGAACTGCAATCTTCAGATATCCCTACAAAAGTTCAATAAGGCAGTCTAGCGTTGTGTTCACCCCATTCTGAGCTCCTGTGCGCTCTGGATATGGTTTTCTAAAAGAAAATTTCACCTCCTGTCCTTCTTGGGCCCTTCTTGCCCAGTAACTTACTTTGGCCAGATGGCCAGCTCTACTAGAACCTTCCAAAATGTCTTCCATGTAAAAATGGCGGCCACTGTGCTCCTGGACACTTGCAATGCTTTATAATTTTTTATAACTTTCCTGAGATCTTCCACAGTCCTCAGAGTTCTATGGAGAGTCACTTGGTCTTGGTGTCTTAGTTTTAGCTCTGACAGGACCTTATATTGACATGTAAGTGCCTTTCTAAATCATACACAATCAACTGAATTTGCCACATGTGGACTCCAATGAAGTTCTAGAGACATGTCAAGGATGATTAAAGGACAGATGCATCTGACCTGAGTTTCATGGCACAGGGTCTGAACAGTTTCGTACATAAGATATTTAAATTTTTCAATTTCAACAACTTGGCACAAATTTCTAAAAACATGTTTTAACTTTGTCATCATGTGATAACAAAAACAGATTGTGTCTTTATAACAAGTCAGTATTTTGTGTGGTCTTCCTAATACAGTGAGGGATAAAATTATTTGATCCCCTGCTGCTTTCGTACGTATCCCCACTGACAAAGAAATGATCAGTCTATAATTTTAATGGTAGGTTTATTTGAACAGTGAGAGACAGAATAACAACAAAAAAATCCAGAAAAACGCATGTCAAAAATGTTATAAATTGATTTGCATTTTAATAAGTGAAATAAGTATTCGACCCCTCTCAATCAGAAAGATTTCTGGCTCCCAGGTGTCTTTAATATAGGTAACGAGCTGAGATTAGGAGCACACTCTTAAAGGGAGTGCTCCTAATCTCAGCTTGTTACCTGTATAAAAGACACCTGCCCACAGAAGCAATCAATCAATCAGATTCCAAACTCTCCACCATGGCCAAGACCAAAGAGCTGTCCAAGGATGTCAGGGACAAGATTGTAGACCTACACAAGGCTGGAATGGGCTACAAGACAATCACCAAGCAGCTTGGAGAGAAGGTGACAACAGTTGCTGCGATTATTCGCAAATGGAAGAAACACAAAAGAACTGTCAATCTCCCTCGGTCTGGGGCTCCATGCAAGATCTCACCTCGTGGAGTTGCAATGATCATGAGAACGGTGAGGAATCAGCTCAGAACTACACGGGAGGATCTTGTCAATGATCTCAAGGCAGCTGGGATCATAGTCACCAAGAAAACAATTGTAACACACTACGCCGTGAAGGACTGAAATCGTGCAGCGCCCGCAAGGTCCCCCTGCTCAAGAAAGCACATGTATGGGTCCATCTGAAGTTTGTCAATGAACATCTGAATGATTCAGAGGAGAACTGGGTGAAAGTGTTGTGGTCAGATGAGACCAAAATCGAGCTCTTTGGCATCAACTCAGTTTGCCGTGTTTGGAGGAGGAACAATGCTACCTATGACCCCAAGAACCCCATCCCCATCGTCAAACATGGTGGTGGAAACATTATGCATTGGGGGTGTTTTTCTGCTAAGGGGACAGGACAACTTCACTGCATCAAAGGGACGATGGACGGGGCCATGTACTGTCAAATCTTGGGTGAGAACCTCCTTTCCTCGGCCAGGGCATTGAAAATGGGTCGTGGATGAGTATTCCAGCATGACAGTGACCCAAAACACACAGCCAAGGCAACAAAGGAGTGGCTCAAGAAGAAGCACATTAAGGTCCTTGAGGGCCTACCCAGTCTCCAGACCATAATCCCATAGAAAATCTGTGGAGGGAGCTGATGGTTCGAGTTGCCAAACGTCAGCCTCGAAACCTTAATGACTTGGAGAAGATCTGCAAAGAGGAGTGGGACAAAATCTCTTCTGAGATGTGTGCAAACCTGGTGGCCAACTACAAGAAACGTCTGACCTCTGTGATTGCCAACAAGGGTTTTGCCACCAAGTACTAAGTCATGTTTTGCAGAGGGGTCGAATACTTATTTCACTCATTAAAATGCAAATCAATTTATAACATTTTTGACATGCGTTTTTCTTGATTTTTTTGTTGTTATTCTGTCTCTCACTGTTCAAATAAACCTACCATTAAAATTATAGACTGATCATTTCTTTGTCAGTGAGCAAACGTACGAAATCAGCAGGGGATCAAATAATTTTTTCCCTCACTGTATGCTAAATTGAGGCAAATTGCTGCATAATATTTTTCAAGAACTCTAATTTCTTGCAGGATTTGAAACAACACTTCTTTTGTCTTTTGACCTTGGCTGGTTTTCATTCCTGTTTTTTAGGGGTTGGGACTCTGATGTGTCTTAATCATCTCTGATGTGTTTAGGGTCATTATAATGTTGAAAGATTACGTTTTTGCATTTTCCTACTGTTAACCCCAACCTTAACCACTTTCATAACATAACCTTTTCCTAATCCTAACCTTACTCTTATCCTGACCTTTTAAAATTTTAATTGAGTAACTTTTGAATTGGGATGTAAGCTCCTCCCTCTCCTTACTCCTAAGTAATTTGAGTCAACCAATCACATTCCTTTCTGCTTCAAGGCATATCTGCCACCAAGACTAAGTAAAACTCTTCACGCTGTGAAGGTGCAGCTTAATTTTTATTTCTTCTTTTCAGGTTTACTATGGCTTAGATTCCTTTGTCTTAGAATAGTGCTATTCATAGATTAGTCAATGTTGTGATTAGAGATGCACTGGTACCACTTTGTCATTGTTGATACCAATTTTGAACTTTGAGTATCTGCTGATACCGAGTACCAATCCAATACTGCCATTTTTATTTTGCTGACCTGTGCCATGATTGCCATAATTCTTGTACATGACTAAATGCTATTTCATACAATTTATTATTAACAACTGTCTCATTATTACCCTGACATTTAAAGTGGAACTTAGGCCTACACTATTTTAACAACATCAAAACTTCAAATACACTCCATGGACACTCCATGGTAGAGTAAGGCATTTGTGTCAATACCATGTTGTTATTCTTGGCTTTGCATTTGTAGTTTGTTGCTGGTGTCTGACAACAGGAGGACCAAAGAAGGGTCAAGTTCATTTGAGTTAGAGGCAGATGAATCAGAATAAACTAATCAGAGATATTGCCAAAATATTACACTGCATGCACAATTATCAGGCAAGTGAGTATTCTGATTGTATTATTATTTCTATGCACATTTTCCAACTCCAAACCGTATAAACTTGAATTGACCGTATAAACTTGAAGTGACCACCGGACATTCAAACATTTTGTTGCGAATATTCAACTGGGGTACAAAAAATGCATGGAGAAGAAAAGACGCAAATTAACTGCAAAAGACTTGCGAAGAATTAAACGTGAACCCATTAAATTCCAGAACTGCAACCTACCTGGAGCGACCAGAAGTACAAGGTGTCAAGTGCTCAGAGACATGGCCAAGGTCAAGACGGCTGAAAGAAGACCACCACTGAATAACATTCACACGTTGAAGCGTATAGATTGGGTAAAGAAATAGCTGAAGACAGATTTTTCAAAGGTTTTATGGACAGATGAAATGAGAGTGACTCTTGATGGACCAGGTGGATGGGCCTGTGGCCATCACTAATGGACACAGGGCACCACTTCAAGTCAGGCGCCAGCAAGGTGGAGGAGGGGTACTGGTATGGGCTGCTATCATCAAGGATGAGGTAGTTGGACCTTTTCGGGTTGAAGATGGACTGAAACTCAACATCCATACCTACTGCCAGTTTCTGGAAGATACTTTCTTCAAGCAGTGGTACAGGAAGAAGTCCTCAGCATTCAAGAAGGCCATGTTCTTTATGTAGGACAATGCTACATCACATGCATCCAAGTACTCCACTGCTTGGCTAGCAAGCAAGGGCCTCAAAGATGCCCGAATAATGACCTGGCCCCCTTCTTTACCTGACATAAATCCTATTGAGAACTTGTGGACCCTTCTCAAACGTGAGATTTACAGTCAGGGAAGACAATACACCTCTTTGAACAGCATTTGGGAGGCTGTGGTTGCTGCTTCAGCGAAACTTGAACGTGAACAGATCAAGAAACTGACAGACTGCATGGATGGAAGGCTCATAGCAGTTATTGAAAAGAAGGGTGGCTATATCGGTCACTGAATATTTTTGAAAGGCCAGAAATGTTATTTAATTTTCTTTTTGTGTTACTTATTTGTTGCACTTACTCTAAAAATTTGAGAATAAAGAAGTGAGTTGGAAAAATTATTTTTGTAATTTAGTTGCCTAATAATTCTGCACACTAATTGTTGCCTAATAATTCTGCACACTTATGTATTCCCCTGAGAAAGATCAAAACTCATTTTTCCTTTGTTAAACATTCAGGTTTGAGGTTCAATTATATTTTGGATTGACTGAGAGCATTGTGTTCAAAAATAAAATAAATCTTGAGGAATACGATTTGCCTAAAAATTGTGCACGCAGTGTATATGTGCCAAAATGAAATGTTTTGTACATTCAATAAGTGGACTTCATGGGTGGCCACATCACTCAACCGATCTGAATCCAACTGACCATGCCTTTTACATGCTGAAGACAAGGAAGGCCCTGAAACATGTAGAAATGAAAATGACTACGTTCCTGTCTGAGCATCACCAGGGAAGATGGCCAACATCTGATGTTGTTTGCGGGTTGCAGACTTTAGCCAATTGTTGTGTGCAAAGATTTTGCAAGAAAGTACTAATGATGACTTGTTGTACATATTGTTATCATTCCAAATACTTTTTTTTACCCTAAAATAGGGGACAATGTAAAAATATGTTCTGTAATTTTTAAAAGGTTGATCCAAAATGGATGAAAATGCACTCAAATTAAAGCTGACAGTCTGCACTTCAACCCAGTAGTCATTATATCATTTGAAATCCAAAGTGCGGGAATACAGAGCCAAAAATACAAAAGATTTGTCACTCTCCAAATCCTTTCAGAGACAAAAGTATTTAATGGAGGGCCCAGTAAGTGGCTGGCTTACTATATACTTATGACTGCAGATGGAAAGATTTAAAGGCATTTTCCTTTTTCATGTCCATCAATTGAAGCTATTGCTTGATTCAGTACTATTGATATACATTTTTGGCAGTTATTGGATGTCAGAATGTTCAGCTTTCCAAACAGGTTCTTTCAGTTCTGAATGATTTGCTCATGTCATCACAGTTCTTAGCAAAACACCAAACTCTGCACAGATGTATTAATGCAAAAGGGCAGGGGTTTTTAAGGAAAGTAAATCGAGGAGAGCTTGGGGGCTAGTCATGATGAAAAAATTGGTTAACCTTAAAAGCAAATGGTGACAGTCTTGTGGCATGAACAAAGAAAGAGATATTTGCTCATTAAACAGTTAAACTGAATAATTCTCTTTGTATGTAATTCATCCCTAAATTGTAAGAACTAGACTTCCTCACTATTTTCATTCTAGACATGCAATGCCTTCCCTCATCAGGTAATGTATTTCAATGCTTCATTAGTACTGTGAAGTTTATCATTTGTCATCTAAGCCGGCTGTCAATAAATAATTAAGTTGCAGATGAGAAGAATTAAATAGTTTGGCTGAAGGAAGGAAAGAGGACTGCTGTCTACATTTTAATTGCATCGTGCACACATCATTTTTGTTTGTGTGTCTGTGTTACATTTTTAGTGTTATGGCAACAAAGGAGCACCTGTTCATTGTTTGCCTACTTCTTATGCTGTGCTTTCAGAGTCAGCAATTATTTAACGTAGATGAAAACATTTAGGTTTGTCCATGATTGAATAGCAAATGTTCAGACTGTTCAGGCACTGCTCCCCTTTCATCTTGATGAAAACGATTAGCAGCTTAACTGCAAACCTGATATGCGTTTTTTTTGGACCAATGTAATTAGTAAGGAAGAATCAAAACTAAATATTTTTCATTAAAAATAGATTCCTTACAATTCAGAACTAACTGTATTTCAATTAAAAACATTTTTTCTAACCTTGTCAATTACTATACTTCCGATTCATTTTGCTATATTTCCTATTCATGCTAATTTCATGAATGTTATCATGGAAAACAAGGAATTTTCTAAGTGACCCCAAACTTTTGAACGAGTGTACATTGTTTCCCTTGACTGGAAAGGAGATGCAGTGTTTACACTTGGAATGCAAATTAAATGTGACTTTAGAGGAATGCATGGACAGACAAAGATCATTCCAGGACCAGATTGAGTTATAAAGGACCTGTGTCTAATTGGCACATACATTTTTTGTCTTTGCATACAAAAATAAATTCATATACAATCCCGTTTCCAAAAACGTTGAGAGGACGCGGCATCCATAATTCTCAAAAAGATTTTCACATTTTGATTCGTCAGCCCACGGGACAGTTTTCCACTTCACATTAGCCCATCTTAAATGAGCTTGGGCACAGAGAAGGCGGCAGCGTTTCTGAATCTTGCTTATACACTTAGGTCCGGAAATAATTGGACACTGACACAAGTTTTGTTATTTTGGTTGTCTACCAAAATATTTTCAAGGTACAGTTAAAAAATGAATATGGGCTTAAAGTGCAGTCTCTCAGCTTTAATTTGAGGGTATCCAAATTTGGTAGACAACCAAAATAACAAAACTAACCAAAAACAAAAATAACCAAACATCCAAATTTGAGGAAGGGTTTAGGAATTACAGCTCTTTAATATGTAGCCCCCTCTTTTACAAGGGACCAAAAGTAATCGGACAAGTGACTCAAGCTGATTCATGGACAGGTGTGGGCTATTCCTTCGTTATTTCTACATCAATTAAGCAGGTAAAAGGTCTGGAGTTGATTCCAGGTGTGGCATTCGTATTTGGAAGCTGTTGCTGTAAACCCACAACATTCGGCCAAAGGAGCTCTCAATGCGAGTGAAACAGGCCATATCTTAGGCTGCAAAAACTCCATCAGAGAGATAACAGGAACATTAGGAGTGGCCAAATCAACAGTTTGGTACATTCTTAGAAAAAAAAGAACGCACTGGTGAGCTCTGCAACACAAAAAGGCCTGGACGTCAACGGAAGACAACAGTGGTGGATGATCGTGTTAGGATCCTTTCCATGGTAAAGAAACCCCATTCAAAACATCCAGGCAAGTGAAGAACACTCTCCCGGAGGTAGGCATATCATTATCCAAGTCAACCATAAAGAGAAGACTTCACAAGGGCAAATACAGAGGATTCACCACAAGGTGCAAACCATTTATAAGCCTCAAGAATAGAAAGGCCAGATTAGACTTTGCCAAAAAACATCTAAAAAAGCCTGCCCAGTTCTGGAACAGCATTCTTTGGACAGATAAAACTAAGATCAACCTGTACCAGAATGATGCAAAGAAAAAAGTATGGAGAAGGCTCGGAACAGCTCATGATCCGAAGCATCATCTATAAAACACTGGAGGCAGTGGGATGGCATGCCCATGCATGGCTTCCAATGGCACTGGGTCACTAGTGTTTATTGATGATGTGACAGAAGACAGAATTCTGATGTGTATAGGGATGTATTGTCTGCTCAGATTGAGCTATATTCAGTGAAGTTGATTGGACAGCGCTTCACTTTACAGATGGACAATGACACAAAACATACAACTGAAGACAGCTGCAGTAAAGGCCTGGCAAAGCATCACAAAGGAGGAAACCAGCATTTGGTGATGTCCATGCGTTCCAGACTTCAAGCAGTCATTGCCTGCAAAGGATTCTCAACAAAGTATTTAAAATGAACATTTTATTTATGATTGTGTCATTTTGTCCAATTATATTTGAGCCCCTGAAATAAGGGGACTGTATATGAAAATAAACTAAACGTTTCATATGATATTTTTGTTCAACCCCTTGAATTAAAGCTGAAAGTCTGCACTTCAGTTGCATCTCTGTTGATGATTTCTAATCCATTGTAGTGGCGTACAGAGCTAAAATTATGAAAATTGTGTCCAAATATTTCCAGACCTAACTGTAATTATTGTGTCCTTCACACTTACTGAAATCCTCCATTTGCAGCAATTACAGCCTTGCAGACGGACATTCTAGTTGTCAATTTGTTGAGGTAATCAGAAGAGATTTCACCCCATGCTTCCTGAAGCACTTCCCACAAGTTGGATTGATTTGATTGGCACTTCCTACATACTATACGGTCAAGCTGAACCCACAACAACTCAATAATGTTGAGACCCGCCGACTGTTCTGGCCACTCCATTATAGACAGAATACCAGCTGTCTGCTCCTTCCCTAAATTGTTCTAACATAGTTTGGAGCTGTGCTTTGGGTCACTGTTCTGTTGTAGGAGAAAATTGGCTCTAATCAGGCGCGGTCATGGAATTGCAAAGTGGAATGATAGGCTTCCTTCTTTAAGATCTCTTTTATCCTGTACAAATCTCCCACTTTACCACAACCAAAGCACCCCCAGAACATCACAATGCCTCCACCATGCTTGACAGATAGCATCAAGCACTCCTACAGCATCTTTTCATTTGGTCCGAGGCTGACGAATGTTCTTCTTTGTGATCCGAACACCTGAAACTTCCTTTGTCCAGTGTCTGTGTCTTTTGCCAATCTTAATCTTTTCTGAGGTGTGGCTTTTTCTTTGCAATTCTGCCCAGAAGGCCAGCATCCCGGAATTGCCTCTTTACGAGAAACTTCTTTGTTTCTGGCCATTTTGAGCCTGTAATCGAATCCACAATTGCTTATGCTCCAGTCCAAAGAAGGCCAGTTTTATTGCTTCTTTAATCAGCACAACAGTTTTCAGTTGTGCTAACATAATTGCAAAAGGATTTGTAATGATCAGTTAGTGTTTTAAAATGATAAACTTGGATTAGCAAACACAACGTGCGATTGGAAGCCAAGATTGATGGTTGCTGATAATGGGCTTCTGTACGTCTATGTAGCATTAAAAATCAGCTGTTTCCAGCTACAATAGTCATTTCCAACATTAACAATGTCTACACTGTATTTGTAATCTATTTCTTTTTCTAAAACAAGACCCCAAACTTTAGAACAGTATTATACATCCACAATCAGTTAATTAGACTATGGGGTTCGAAATGTTATGGTAGAGAGGATTGAAAAAGCAGAGGAATCAATTGCGGGTTTTCTATCATAATTACTTTCTAGTTAAGTCTTGCAGCATGAGAAATAATATATGGTTCCTAGCTGCTAGGAAACATATTGACCTGTTCTACTGTATCTCTGTGTGAACCAAGTGTTGTGATTATGTTGTTTTCAAGCTTTGGTATAAAGTTGTGGATGCCAATGTCTATTCAATCTGTCAGGCTTAGTATACAAGGTGAACACAAAGCAGGATATCAGTAACATAGGTAATCATATGTGGCCTAGGTGTTTATTTATAATCATTTTGAATAGGCTAACTAACAAGTGTATTATAAATGGTCTTGTTTGGGCAGGTGAGATGAGCTGTGAGAAGCAGTGCACATGAAGCTCTTTGGGGATGCTACAGGTTGGTAAGTACAGTAGTACAGTAACATGTGCATGTACAGTGGATATAAAAAGTCTACACACCCCTGTTAAAATGCCAGGTTCTTGTGATGTAAAAGAATGAGACAAAGATATATCATGTCAGAACTTTTTCCACTTTTAATGTGACCTATAATGTGAACAATTCAATTGAAAAACAAACTGAAATCTTTGAGGGGGAAAAATGAAAAATAAAAACCTTACAATAACCTGTTTGCATAAGTGTGCACACCCTCTTATAACTGGGGATGAGGCTGTGTTCAGAATTAACCAATCACATTCAAACTCATGTTAAATAGAAGTCATTACACACCTGCCATCATTTAAAGTGACTCTGATTAATCACAAATAAAGTTCAGCTGTTCTAGTAGGATTTTCCTGACATTTTCTAAATTGCATCTCAGAGCAAAAGCCATGGTCCGCAGAGAGCTTCCAAAGCATCAGAGGGATCTCATTGTTGAAACAAATCAGTCAGGAGAAGGGTACAAAAGAATTTCCAAAGCATTAGATATGCCATGGAACACAGTGAAGACGGTCATCATCAAGTGGAGAAAATATGGCACAACAGAGACATTACCAAGAACTGGACGTCCCTCCAAAATTGATGAAAAGACGAGAAGAAAACTGGTCATGGAGGCTTCCAAGAGGCCTACAGCAACATTAAAGGAACTGCAGGAATTTCTGGCAAGTACTGGTTGTGTGCTACATGTGACAACAATCTCCTGTATTCTTCATATGAATGGGCTATGGGGTAAGGTGGCAAGACGGATGCCTTTTCTTACATAGAAAAACATCCAACCCCGGCTGAAGTTTGCAAAAACAAACATCAAGTCCCCCAAAAGCACGTGGGAAAATTTATGGTCTGATGAAACCAAGGTTGAACTTTTTGGCCATAATTCCAAAAGGTATGTTTGGTGCAAAAAAAACACTGCAAATCACCCAAAGAACACCATACCCACAGTGAAGCGTGTTGGTGGCAGCATCATGCTTTGGGGCTGTTTTTCTTCAGCTGGAACCGGGGCCTTAGTCAGGGTGGAGGGAATTATGAACAGTTCCAAATACCAGGCAATTTTGGCACAAAACCTTCAGGTGTCCGTTAGAAAGCTGAAGATGAAGAGGAAGTTCACCTTTCAGCACCCCAACGACCCAAAGCACACATCCAAATCCAGAAAAGCATGGCTTCACCAGAAGAAGATTAACATTTTGGAATGGCCCAGCCAGAGCCCAGGCCTGAATCCAATTGAACATCTGTGGGGTGATTTGAAGAGGGCTGTGCACAGGAGATGTCCTCGCAATCTGACAGATTTGGAGCACTTTTGCAAAGAGTGGGCAAATATTGCCATGTCAAGATGTGCCATGCTAATAGACTCCTACCCAAAAAGACTGAGTGCTGTAATAAAATCAAAAGGTGCTTCAACAAAGTATTAGTTTAATTGTGAGTTTTTTATTTTTTATTTTTCCCCCTCAAAAATTTCAGGTCGTTTTTCAGTTGAATTGTTGACGTTATGGGTCACATTAAATGTGGAAAAAGTTCTGACATGATTTATATTTGTCTCATTCTTTTACATCACAAGAACCTGGCATTTTAACAGGGGTGTGTAGACTTTTTATATCCACTGTACTTCTTGACATTTAGTCAAGGCTAATGAAATGCATGGCAGGCCAGTCCAATACAATTCATGACAGGCCATGCCAATACAATAAATGGCAGGCCAATACAATACATGGCAGGCCAGGCCAATACAATACATGGCAGGCCAGGCCAATACAATACATGGCAAGCCATGTCAATACAATACATGGAAGGCCATGCCAATACAATACATGGCAGGCCAGGCCAATACAATACATGGCAGGCCAGGCCAATACAATACATGGCAGGCCAGGCCAATACAATACATGGAAGGCCAGGCCAATAAAATACATGGCAGGCCAGGCCAATACAATACATGGAAGGCCAGGCCAATAAAATACATGGCAGGCCAGGCCAGTACATGACACTTATCCTGCAGTTGATTCTGTGTAGGAAGGGAGCAGATAATATACAGATGTATTTTGTCTAACTCTGGTGTTTTGCCTCTAAATATGTAATTTGGGCATCACAGTGTGCCAATAGTGTTACAGTGAGTTGTAGATTAGTTTTGAGTGCGGTCATACCTCTTCTGCCTATACTATTTGTCATGCTAATTCACATTTTAATTAATGTCCATCAAGCCCTAAAGCAGTATTCACTGGATTGGCTACCCCATTAGTTAGAGGCTTTAGAATTGAGTATTACATGTATGATTTGTTAATGTTCTCGATTCCACGGCAGTCTCAATAATTCAAATATTTTGGAAATGCTTAGAATCAAATTCAATTAGTCCTTCTTTTATGCCTGTTTTATGGAGCTGTTATGGCAGTTCTTACTGACTAATCTAATGTTCTCAATGCAGCCATTCTGCAGGCCAACATTGTTAAATCAATCTGTTAGCTGACATATCACTTATGAAACGTTTCTTTTATAATCCAGTAATATCCTCCATATGAGACAATTAGAAGCTCACTCAAACATTATGATGAGAACATAAAGGGATATTTCATTTTTTAGCATGTTAGACCTAATTTTCCACTTTCAGTGTGGAAGCATTATGCAGACATTTCTTTTGGTCAAAGTTCAGTTTCTGAGATTTATTTGGCTTTCTAGTTGTATGCACGAGCCATGTACTGCAGTGACCGGACACACCAAAATAAATTAAATGATTCAAAATGTTTCCTCAATAAACTACAAAACCATTCCATATCTTTGAGGTATATAAAGGCATGTTAATGCTAAAACATTTAGCTATTTCCTTTATTGCAATCATTCGTAATAGTAAGAGTGAATTTCGTATCACTCGAACTGTGTTTACTTCCTGCTTTGGTCTTGTCTTGGAAAGAATTTCTAAATCTGCACACTGCTAGTCTCAATTAGACACACCTACATAATTCCATGGAGCCTTGTTCTCAAAGCTAGTACAGTGTTGATGCCATTTTCTAGTGCTCCATAATTAAATCTGAATTTCAGCATGTGTAGCCACACAACCTGTGTAGACAAGCAAGAGATTACTCGATTTTGTCAGTGATTTTGTCAGTCACAACACTGTCTGTTATCTTCAAATGCACAGCTAGTGATGTTTGCAGGAAAAAATATGAAATATAAGTTTTTGAAAGCCGTCCCAAAAACATTTGTCTTTAGAATTTTATGTGAAGACGCTTTAGAACATGTTTTGGGGTGAGTCCGACCACTGCATGATGTGGTTAATGCACGCAACTAGCCAAATAAATCAAAGAAAATGATTTTTTTAACTGTTTGGATGATGCTTCAACACTAAAAGTATGTGGAAAATGTGCAAAATATCCCTTTAAACAGTGCTTGGCTAAAACAAGAATGTGATACTGGAAGTAACTGGAAGGTTGCATGGACAGTCACTGGCCCATGGAGGAATGCCTCTTGGTCCTCAGCATATCGATACTTGGTAAAGTCATACTGATTGCAATACCGCATATGTCTTCCAATCTTGTTCATGCTAATGTTAACTTAAAGGTAAGACTCTCAGTAACATGTCTTCTGTTTCCATTACGACACTCAACCATGTAAAATACAGTTGTGCTCAAAAGTTTGCATACCCTTGGAGAATTTGTAATATATGTACCATTTGTAAAGAAAACATGAGTGAGCAGGTAAAACACATGTCTTTTATTTCTTATGGGATTCACATTCAACTGTAGGTCATAACATAATGGCACAATCATAAAACAAAACATGGCAGCAAAGAAAAAAATTAACTGACCCCTTTTCAAAAGTCTGCATACCCTTAGTTCTTAATACTGTGTATTGCCCCCTTTAGCATCAATGACAGCATGCAGTCTTTTGTAATAGTTGTCTATGAGGCCCTGAATTCTTGCAGGTGGTATAGGAGCCCATTCGTCTTGGCAAAATGCCTCCAGGTCATGCAAAGTCTTTGGTCGTCTCGCATGAACCGCACGTTTGAGATCTCCCCAGAGTGGCTCGATGATATTAAGGTCAGGATGCTGTGATAGCCTCTCCAGAACCTTCACCTTTTTCTGCTGTAACCACTGGAGGGTCAACTTGGCCTTGTGCTTAGAGTCATTGTCGTGCTGGAAAGTCCAAGAGCGTCCCATGCGCAGCTTTTGTGCAGAAGAATGCAAATTGTCTGCCAGTATTTTCTGATAACATGTTGCATTCATCTTGCCATCAATTTTCACAAGATTCCCCATGCCTTTAGAGCTCACACACCCCCAAAACATCAGTGAGCCACCACCATGCTTCACAGTGGGGATGGTATTCTGTTCACTATAGGCCTTGTTGACCCCTCTCCAAACATAGCGCTTATGGTTGTGACCATAAAGCTCTATTTTGGTCTTGTCACTCCAAATTACAGTGTGCCAGAAGCTGTGAGGCGTTTCAAGGTGTTGTCAGGCATATTGTAACCAGGCTTTTTTGTGGCATTGGTGCAGTAAAGGCTTCTTTCTGGCAACTCGACCATGCAGCTCATTTTTGTTCAAGTGTCGTTGTATTGTGCTCCTTGAAACAACCACACCATCTTTTTCCAGACCAGCCTATATTTCTCCTGAGGTTACCTGTGGGTTTTTCCTTTGTATCCCGAACAATTCTTCTGGAAGTTTTGGCTGAAATCTCTCTTGGTCTACCCGACCGTGGCGAATTTTCCACTTTTTAATAAGTGATTGAACAGTACTGACTGGCATTTGAAAGGCTTTGGATATGTTTTTATATCATTTTCCATCTTTATAAAGTTCCATTACTTTGTTACACAGGTCTTTTGACAGTTCTTTTCTGCTCCCCATGTCTCAGTATCTAGCCTGCTCAGTGCATCCATGTGAGAGCTAACAAACTCATTGACTATTTATACACAGACACTAATTGCAATTTAAAAAGTCACAGGTGTGGGAAATTCACCTTTAATTGCCATTTTCATCTGTGTGTGTCACCTTGCGTGTCTGTAACAAGGGCAAACATTCAAGGGTATGTAAACTTTTGATCAGGGCCATTTGGTTGATTTCTGTTATCATTATGATTTAAAAAGAAGCCAAGCAACTATGTGATAATAAATGGCTTCATATGAACACTATCCTTTTTTCATGATCAGTCATATTTTCAAAATCAATGCCAAAATTTCACAATTTTTGCCAGGGTATGCAAACTTATGAGCACAACTGTATGTTAACAGGGGTTGTGGCAACATCGCATTTGAAAGCAATGCATGCATTTTTCCACATAATTATTTGATCTTCATGTCTAAAAATACAAAGCAATGCATAAATATTTTAAACATAATAATTACTTGATGATATTCCCTGATGTTTTCAACTTGCCAGTGCCATTCTAATTAAGTCAATACAAAGCATATGCCTTGAATCACCTGATGGCTTTTCTGTCAATAGCATAGCCAAAAATTCTTTAATGGGTGGGCTAACAAATGTTGGTGGGCTAAGGTTGAAGTATGCAAAGTGTCATTAAATCAAAAACACTACTACTTCTCTACTGTAGGACCATTTAATCACACACAACAAATCATTTAACACAGTTCATTTTGCATTGCACTAAGCAAGCTCTACAATCTGTACTGGCATTTCCTGGAAACACTCTGGGCCAGTCAACCATCCATGTCATTAAAAAAAAAAGCTACTCTGTAGGCTGTGCTGGGATGAAGTAAATTCCGTCATAGCAATATTTATAGAGTATTTATTTACAATCTTCACCATGTCTACTCATTTCTAATTCTGAAAAGTGAAAGCACACAATTGAGGGTTTTTTCCCTGGTGGTAGTTTTTTTTAGTAGGTTTTTATACAGTACCCCAAAAAGTCTTGATTAAATTTAGCCCCTAGTCTATATACACTCATTTATATTCTGGCATTAACATAGCCTACAGTAACCAAATGTTATGTTCCTTTGATTTACTTCTTTTGTCAGAAAGCATGCCTTCAAGAAATTTTGGTGTCGAAATGATCCTTGAAATTATATCATAGTCCAATGATCTTTACTACTTTAGCATTTATATGAACTGCCCCTACAAATACATATGTACAATGCACTCCAGATGTATAGACACCCGTGGTAAAGTAGAAAAAAAGGCTATGAAAGTAATTGTATTTTATTAGCTTGGTCTAACGCTGAAAATATAACAGAAATCTAACCTTTAATTAACAAATTCTTAATTAATAATTTTTCAGTGACGTCTGTCACAATTATTGGCTCCTGTTAAAAGAAGATCCAAATCTAATTCAAGTATTCTACTATTGATACATATTTTTCTCAACTTGATTC
Source organism: Esox masquinongy (assembly GCA_016801175.1). Taxonomy (NCBI): domain Eukaryota; kingdom Metazoa; phylum Chordata; class Actinopteri; order Esociformes; family Esocidae; genus Esox; species Esox masquinongy. The sequence goes on from JACXGI010000613.1 coordinate 108,082, forward strand.
ATTTTAAACTCTTAAGCAGTTATGCATTACTTTCTGTTTCGCTGGGGTGGTGAACTTTATTCAGAATTGGGTTCAATGGCCAGATGAGACAAAAATATAGCATTTTGGCCACAAACACCTGAGGTGGGTTTGGCGTAAAAGGAGGGATGGATGTTCATGCAGAAAAGGACCTAATTAAATACATAAATAAATATGTGTTGTTATTGGTAAGTTTTACTTCTAAAGGCCCTGGGTCCTTGTTAAGATGTAAGGAGGTTTGTCCAGAAGTAAGGGGTTTATCCTAACAGCCACTTATTCTAACAGAAGGAGACACAAAGAGTGGGCCCAGAGCCAAGCCTGGGTGGGCGTATTTGTTTTATTATCAGCTTAACCCACTGCAACTTTGACTCTGCACTGCCAAAGGTGAATGGGTAGATGTTTGGCAGGGCTACTTTGTCACATCGCACTCTGGTAACTCCTTGTGGTAGGTTGTGCGCCTGCAAGTTCAATCATGGCTATTGGCAGGTGAATACATTCTCCTCAGCGTGTGTGTACCAGCAAAAATGTCTTGATGGAGACAGTAAGAATCAGAAAGGTTTGGCAAGATGTGCTTGGAGTTCACATGTCTCAATCAAAATTCTAATACAAATAATTACATATTCAATGTCCCACACCTGATTTCTCTCTTTCAGCAGATGATCACTGCTGTGGCCATCTCTTACTCTGCCATAGCCATCTAGAGAGGCTCTTATTCTTTTACCTGGCCCAAGCGATGATGCAGTAAGATAATGAGGACTAGCTTTGTGCTTCTATTCCTTGTTCTTACTCCTGGTTCTCAGTTCCTGCATTCGATTTTCCATGCCCTTGGTCATTCTATTCTACCAGTTTCACTCCCCCTGACTTTTTGGCATATTGTTCTCATTGGTGTCCTATTTTGAAGACCAAATGAACATGTCTTTCTCAGTGGTCCTTTGCAGCAATGCTTGGGGGACTGCCATCCTATTGCACGGCAGCATCAAGAGACACAATGTTTTTTTAGTTTTTTGTGTGTTCGTAAGACCATAATTGTTGGCTCTGTTGTATGGTATACGCCAATAAAACACATCTTGAGCTTGGACTATATACTGGCTGTTGTGTTGTCCATCAGTGTGACATGTTGTTCTGCAGGGTGACAGCAATAAATTATGAAAGAATGGTTATGGTATAAACTCTAACAATAATCTTTTCTACATTTTTTTGTGGACATTTGTCAACTAACCTCATAGGAATGATTTAAAAATACCATTAATAAAATTACAATGACTGCACTGGGACTTTAAAGCATTCCAGGCGTGGATCTGTATTGACCCATTTCAAGGTCAGACATCTTCCTGACCTGACCCTGATATCCAATGTCCTCCATGCAGGGCAGTGGGGCTGGCGCACCCTTCCCTCTCTATGGCACCTGCCGAGCAAGATGCTGGTCCCTCCCTGTGATACACTCATCACTTGCCTCCCTCTCCCACAAATTAGCTGTGATTGAGGTGATTGGGATTTCCAGAGGCTGTCACAATCGTTTTGATTAGCAAATAGATGGGTGATAATGGGAGAGACAGGCCTGTTATGAGAGCCCTGTCAGGGATAAGATAATGCACCAGAGTGAAGAGGTTAAAGACACCGCTTCCTTGTTAATAATTAATTGCTGTCCGTGTGGCGGATCCACTCCAGCGCTCCCAGTCATCACTTGATAATTGCTTTACATTTAATTTGGCTTTGGAGAACGTTTTTCAAGCTAAGTAACTTGTGCTTTGTGTTAGTCTGAACTCGTCTTCTGATACCACTTTGGTCAACAACCAATGATGAGACTAAGGAAGGTAGGCCCAGTGTGGCAACTTGAATGCTGAAGAATATACACCCATCAGCCATAACATTATGACCACCTGCCTAATATTGTGTAGGTCCCCCTTTTGCCGCCACAACAGCCCTGACCCGTCGAGGCATGGACTCCCCTAAGCAACGCACACGCACCCGGCCATCCAGGCGATGTAAAAGAAAACATGATGCATCAGACCAGGCCACCTTCTTCCATTGCTCCATGGTCCAGTTCTGATGCTCATGTTCCCATTGTAGGCACTTTCGGCAGCGGACAGGGGTCAGCATGGGCACCCTGACTGGTCTGCGGCTACGCAGCCCCATACACAACACACTGCGAGGCACTGTGTGTTCTGACACCTTTCTATCAGTACCAGCATTAACTTTTCAGCAATTTGACCTACAGTAGCTCGTCTGTTGGATTGGAGCACATGGGCCAGCCTTCGCTCCCCATGTACATCGATGAGCTTTGGCTACCCATGACCCAGTCACCGGTTCACTGCTTTTCCTTCCTTGGACCACTTTTGATAGATACTGACCACTGCAGACCGGGAACACCCCACAAGGCCTGCAGTTTTGGAGATGCTGTGACCCAGTCGTCTAGCCATCACAACTTGGCCCTTGTCAAAGTCGCTCAGGTCCTTTACGCTTGCCATTTTTCCTGCTTCTAACACATCAACTTTGAGGACAGAATGTTCACTTGCTGCCTAATATATCCCACCCACTGACAGGTGCCATGATAACGAGATTATCAGTGTTATTCACTTTACCTGTCAGTGGTCATAATACTATGGCTGATTGGTGTATAGTATTGTCTTCTTTTCCAAGTCATTTATCATGAACACTCATTTACAGTCTTTTGACAGGAGAAAATAGATCTTATATTCCATGTATGCTTTAGCAAAGACAATAATTGTTGATTTGGGATTTATACATTTTTATATTTTTATAATATCTCATACAAGAAGGGTATAACTTGTGATTGCTATGAAGTGAAATTTAAAGGCTGAATACAGTAGGTGACTTATTTCATACTATAACGGGGATACTTTCTCACATAAGCATTTCCTACCTCATATTGTCTTGATTAAAAAGAAATTACCAGGTTCTCTTTAGCATTTTGGTGTTGGGACAGCTTGTCTACGGTGTAAACCATGGGGAAAAGGATACCTTCAGCAGCAGAGCTGTCGCTACGGTGACACGGTGTCACGCCTCCTGCTGAGGCCTCTCTGATTGACTAGCCTCTTAAGGTCATCAGGGTTAAACTGCCCAGGTGTTGTCTGTGTGCTTGTGGGTCTGGCAAAACGGAAAACTACCAGACGTCGCTTCAGACTCAGGGCCCAGGGGACCAAGGTTGCCCATTCCTCACCGGGATGTTAAACTACAGTTAGGCTGGATATAACGTTTCTCTACTGTTTCTCTCACAATTCTAGTTCTCTACTGAAATAATCCTAACAATTTGACATTGTTGTGTGATTGTTGGCTGTATTGTGATTAGACTGTACACTTGGATGCTTCCAGAAGGGGTAATTTCAGTCTGCCTTCCCTTCCCTGTCTGTGTGTGTGCACCCAGCTATTAAGTCCCTCATATGTAGATGACACAAGCAGATGTTTGTGGAGCTGGCATGAAAATGGCCTCCCAGTGGAACACTCCCCGTGTGAGCAGTGCAGAGAGGAAGGTGCCCCACACCCGCATGGAGGATGAGGCTGACCTCAAGGTCGGTAAAAACTCCATCCATGGTTCTTTCCAGCTCCTTACCCCTTAAACGCCCAGGAGCACTGGTAGCACCACCTCCCCCTCCCTGGCTGACCTCTATTGTGCCTCCATCTGCACTAGAGGAGGATCCCATTCTGGTTTGCTCCTGATTCCACCCCCTCTCTTGGGGCTTCAGCTGCTCTCTTTGCCAAATCTGCAGCAGGCAGTGTTCAGCCTTGCATGCGCAGAGATAATGATCAAGTTAATTAGACCTGAGATTGAATGAACTGCAGCAGCAACTTAATCATTTGTAACTTGATTAGAAATACTATATTCTGCAACTCCAGAGACCGACAAACTTTCCTTTTTTGAGTGTTAGAAAATTAAGATCCACTTTAGGATTCAGGTCTTGAGATAATGTTGCAATAGAAGCAGGGAAATAAACCCAAGCTTGTATATTGAAACAAGCCCGTACGCTGAGGGTAAAGGTCCTTGTGAATTGCTTTACTTAGTTCACAGAGCAGATGTGAATTGCCTTTCTATTAATGGTTCCTCTGTTATACCCATAGCAAATATACTCATTTGGGAGGAAATTAGGTCAAGGTAGTTTTGGGGTCGTCTGCGAAGCCACCCACAACGAGACAAGGAAGAAATGGGCTATTAAGAAGGTGAACAAAGAGAAGGTGAGTTCATTAGTGTTTTCCGTGGGGAGCTTGTTGACTACAGCGGTGAGAGACTCAAGTCAGTCTTAAGTGAGTGTAATGGCTAGTACAACAGCCCAAACCTAAGTGCACTCACTCTTCTTCCATCCATGCAGGCTGGAAGTTCAGGTGTCAAACTTTTGGAACGGGAAGTAAGCATCCTAAAACGTGTGAATCATGCACATATCATACATCTAGAGGAGGTTTTTGAAACACAAAAGGTATGGATGTTAAAACGAATCGAGCCAATATCAAAGCTAAACAAGATCCCAAATATCTCAGTTGTTTCCTAGCAGACAATTATACAAGGCCTGTCAGATCTATTTGTGGGGACCACTATCTGTCTGTGTGCTGTGCTTTGTGTCCAGAGGATGTATCTGGTTACTGAGCTGTGTGAGGGAGGGGAGCTGAAGGAGCTCCTTCAGAAGAATAAACGCTTCAAAGAGGAGGAGGCCAGGCACATCATCAGCAGCTTGGCCGAGGCCATTGTTTACCTGCACAAGAAAGGTAATGACAGACTATTTCAAGCAACAATAAAGAAAGGATAGAATGTCATACTATGGCTATTTTAACTTTCATGAAACAAATTATAAAAAATGCATCTAGGTACACTGATTGAAATGATTAAAACATTAACACATCAGTAAATACAATGTGCATTAGTAAATTGTGTGCAGAGACAATGTGCAAATTGATGATATCAGAGTCACATTGTATCCAAGTGAGTAAAATTGCTTTGGCCTCATTGACGTGTGGTAATCAAGATGATACCACATTATGGCTCTCAGTCATTACCGAATCTGGCTTATTCTAATAATGAGGTAATGAACAAAATGCCAGGCAAAAAAATGTAGCCCTTTAATTGAGTCTGAGGGGTTTATTTGAAGATGCTCTGTATTTTTCCCCTCCTGATGGTGAAATCTCTAGTTAGAGGTAATTTAGGACGTTGCTTGGCAATGAGACACCATTACATGGGGCTAATGACTCATTTACAACGAGCTGGGAAGGAATACTGATTAATAGGTGTGTTTTCACACTAAGAGTCCCTCTGCGCTGTCGTGCTGCACTTCTTTGGCGACTAATGATACCAGCGGGATGTGGTGGTAGCTGTTAGCAGTGACTCTATCGCAGGTAGTGACCTTAGCCATAAGCGGCATGGACATTAAGGATGTTCTTTAACATTAAATATGACACATTGTTTAGTCACCACATGTGACTTTTTATTTATTTTGCATGCGTGTTTCCATGCCATATTGCAATGTCATTTTTTCATTGTACCAGTTGTACCGTTGTTACTAGATGAAAACAGAGGTTAATCCACTCTTGTACACCCCAAAATTGTTTTATTTCAAGTTGATATCTTCTTGACCTCCATCTACATTAACATTATAGCCGAAGATGCCTTAGTGTAGAGGGTCAGCCTGTGCCATCCCACGTGCAAAATCACTTTAACACAGTTGAACTTTAGGACTCCAGAGGACAGAACTTCTCAAGAACTAATATGTGTGCAGTGACACTTTATTTTCCATCCCATCAAGTCAATCTTGCAGCAGCACCTAATCTAACCTTTATAACTCTCTTAAATGTCTCAGAATCCTTAGATCCATTCCGCACATCTCCTATAATGACCACTGACACTTTGTGGCTCACCGTTTTTGAAAGTCTGGTGATATCTAGAGATTTGTCATATGGATCGCTTTAATTTCGCAAGGCACTTGTGATTTTTCTGAGGATAAAGTAGCTGTTTGGTCCCAATCTCTGGGACTTCGGCTGTGGCAGATCCACTCTCTGTCTTAGTGAATCAAACCTCTTCCCAGGGGAACACTCGATGCCATCCATGATTGATTAAGGTTGTGAAGAGGTCATCTGATGAAAATAACTCATTGTGGATGTTGCCTTTAACCGCTTTAGCCATCAAATTTGTCCTCTCCACTAAAGACGTATTGAAAGCCATTATAGTTGCTTCTCTGTATAGTAGAGGTTGTGTTTCTTTTCATATTTCAGACATAGTGCACCGGGACCTGAAACTGGAGAACATTCTGGTGAAGAGTTATCACCATGGTGATGATAATGACATGATCAATATCAAGGTGAGACTGCGACACAAACTAGGAAAACGTACTGCTGTGGTTTCTCATCCAGCCAGTCTCTCCAGGGTCTTTAGGACATGATCCTGATGGGTTTTTCCTCCCACTTCCCCACATTGTGTAAATGGTTTTAAATGCTACCTCATTATGAAAGACCCCCTCTGGTTCTCCTGTACATCACTCTGTATAAAGAGCGAATCAGGAGCATCTTTTAAGACAAATTACCAGCTGGGCCCAGCATGTTGTGTGCATTGACGGATCGCCAGCCGAAGCAGATATCTAGAGCGTGAGCTTAAACAAGGCAGGGTGGCAGCTTAAAACACCAAAACACACTGCTGAAAGACAGTGTTGTCCTGGCACAGTATGAAATGCTTTTATCTGCCAGGAGGGGGTCATCTCTCCTGGTTATTTTCTCCAGTTGTAGTTCTCCTGCCTGCCATTAGTGAGTGTGAGACCATAGAACATATACAGCTTATATTGATATTCATCTAACGGAGAGTAATATAGAGGCCCCAGCACATCAAATGAACCAGGCTTTGTCTGATTAATTACAGCAAGTTGAAGGATTTGATATGAGACCGATACATGCTGTATGTCTGCGTGTGGATCAGTGTCCGCTGTCTGTCCTCCCAGGTGACGGACTTCGGGTTGTCAGTGAAAAAAGGTGGTGTAGGCAGTGAGAACATGCTCAAAGCCACCTGTGGGACTCCTATCTACATGGGTAAGACTGACACACTTAGCTCAGACACACAAAGACTCTGAAAGTTCTGCACTAGTTTCTGGTGAGTTTTCTCTCCTCTCTGTTCCAGCTCCTGAGGTTATTCATGCTCATGAGTACAGTCAGCAGTGTGATGTGTGGAGTGTTGGGGTCATCATGTACATGCTGTAAGCACTGCTTCCACCTGTCTATTACAGTGTAGCAGCTGCATGTCCAGTTAGCACAGATCCAGTTGTATTATAGTTTTAGAGGCCTGTGTGTCTCCATTTAGGCTCTGTGGGGAACCTCCATTCATTGCCAGCTCTGAGGAAAGACTTTTTGAGTTGATTAAGAAAGGAGAACTAAACTTCAACGGACCTATTTGGGACAAAATCAGTGATGCAGGTGACGTATAGTTCTGACTGAGTTTATGTTTATAACATCTCTAGGGGTACAAGACGGCATCCAGGTTAAGTAGATACGTCTTACAATTGTTGTTATTGCATTACTTCGTTTCAAATATGATTGAATAGAAACTATAAAATAAGTATTTACAAATGTTGACTGAATTGGGGCTATATATTTTAGTGCAATGCTTGAATATATCATACTAACTGTCCGTTTTTTATTTCATCAGCAAAAAAAGTGTTGAGTTGCCTCTTGAAAGTTGACCCCGCCCATCGCATCACAGCAAATGAGCTGCTGGATAACCCCTGGATCACGGTGTGCATCTTCACTACTCAACAATAATGAGTGCAGGAAGGACTTGCTCTGATACTGCTGCATAATGGGACTGGAAATTGGCATGGGGTTGATTGCAGATTGCTGATATTGCTTTAGAGACGTTCTAACTGTATGTGCTGGTACTCTATCTTACAGGGTGACACCAACATGCCTGCCACGCCCACCAACGTGCTGGAGATGATGCGTTTGTTTAGGGATGACCCAGAGGGACTGGAGAATGAGGAGGGGACTGAGGTGGTCAGTGATGTGCTGAATGAGCTCTCTCTCAGCTATTCCCAGGACAGCTTTATTCCGGATCTCGGAGCGACACTGGAGGACATGGAAGGGCCAGAGCCTAGAGTAACATTGGATCCTAGAGCGAGGTCTGAGAACAGGGCAGAAGAGGGGACCAGGCTGGAGGATCCGGTAAGGCTGGAGCCCGCCTGTGACTGCAGGACCACTGCTGTCGCTGAGCTCACCTACGAGGGAGACATGGACAGTACCAGCAGCAAACCCACAACCCCCACTAAACAGGTAATGTAGTACACAGTCAACACATACTTTGAGTAACAACTCTATCACGCCAGGAGACTCAGGAACAGCCCACCCAGCAGCTGTTAGTTTAAAAGTACTTCTCTCTACCATGTGACCTGTTTACACACCGAAGACATTTGATCAGCCGCTTCTTCCCACATACACCTCAGTTAACTTATGTGGTTATGGTCGGTGGCGTAGATATGTTATAGAGTAACTCAGTAAATCAGTAAAATATATATTTTTGACAAGGCAGGGCAGGTGTTTTGAGCTTAGTTATAGTGAAACACATTCTGATCTTTATTTTGGCAGTTTGTTACTAAAGAGATATGTTGGTATTTTAGTGGTAAATCTAGCTTTTTTCAATGGTTCAATTCTGACATTGAAATTTGTGACGTAGAGGTCACTTGCTAAGGTGCTCCATTCTCATCAAGATAAGACATATCATTGTATTGGTCGTGCAAATTTGGCTGGTGGAATGACATTCTTACATGCTATTGTAGCAGCAATGAGAGGACGGATAGTGGGCATGGGGATGGGTGCACACATAAGCAACAGGTTAAAGAGAACGCCTTAAAAACTAGCTGAATTTGCTGCTGATATCTTTTTACCAAAGAAAATACAGAGAAGGGTCTGAAAAGTTGCTAAATTTCACCAAATTGGAAACACTGAATGTGGCTGCAATTCCCTAATTCCCCTCCTCGCTCATTGAAAATGCTGCTTTTATTGAAGTAAAGTAAAATATGGCTTTTATTTTCGCTTTTAATTAGATTACATAACCAAAAATAGTTAATTGAAAATCAAATGGAAAGTCCATTTTCCAGGCTCTGACTGGTCCATTCCAGAACTTCCCTTTTTGCAAGCCGTTCATTGGTTGATCTGGAATGTGTGCATATCCGATGTTGTTGTGCTGAAAGTTTACCTTTAGCTTTCTGGCAGAGGGCAGCAGGGCTTTAGCCAAATATCTTGACATTTGGAGATATTCATGGTTCCCTTTATTCTAACCAGAATCCCTGTACCCGCTGAAAGAAACAGCCCAATAGCATGACGCTGTTGTCACCAAGCATGTTAATGCTTGTGGAGAATATGTTATATGCAGGGAGTGCCCAGTTCCTTCCAGATATTCCTGCAGATCCATTAAGATTATCCATCAGCCTCTTGGAAGCCTCCCTAAGGAGCTTTCTCCTTGCCCTGTCATCAACTTCCTGATCTTTGCAATGTTCTGGTGCTGCCATCTTGCTTCCAGTTGTTAATGGTCTTCACAGTGTTCCATGATACATTAAATGCCTTCAAAATTATTTTATTTCCCTCTCCATATCCGTGTCTTTCAACAATTAAATCCCAAAGATCTTTTGGCAATCTCTGCAATATGCAACCAAGAAACCATCAAGGAAACCCTACAGAAATGTATTATTTTATTTAGGACTAATCAAAATCACTTCAGTTGATATCAAACAGCATTTTACCTTTGTACATGTTTTGGAATGTGTTTAGTTAAACCTGAACACAGTTACAATCCAATGCAACGAAGGCATTGAGTTTTTTTAGTGATCTTTTTCACAAATATCGTTGGTTACAAGATTTTTCTTGGTTTTAGCCTTTACATCAACAAAAGCTGCACTTTCATTTCATTTTGATATAACCGCTATGTGACTGCCTTTTGAAAGTATTCAGACCTGTTCATTTAAGAATTCACAGTACACGTCAGTGCGTCGGTGAACTGCGATCTTCAGTTCTCCACACTGATATTCGATGGGGTCCTGGCTTTGGCTGGGTCACTCAAGGACATTCACAGATTTGTCCCGAAGCCAGTCCAACTTTGTCTTGGCTGTGTGCTCTGAGTCGGTTTCTTGATCTTGTTCGCTGTGGATCAGGTTTTCTTCAAGGACTCTATAATTTGTTACATTCATCCTTCTTCCAGCCTGACTAGTCACCAAGTCCCTTCTGCTGAGAAGCACCCCAATAGCATAAGGCTCCCACCGCCATGCTTCAACGTAAGGATGGTATTATATTTTTCCTAATTAGTCTTTCAGTCGGCATGTCATATGCCTTTTACTTAGGAGTGACTTACGTTTAGCCACTTTACTGTAAAGTCGTGATTGATGGAATGCTGCAGAGATGGTTGCCCTTCTGGCAGGTTTTCCCATCTTTGCAGAGAAACTGAAGCTCTGTTAGACTGGCCATTGGGTTCTTGTTACTTAGTTTGATGGATGGCTAGCTCTAGGAAGGGTCTTGGTGGTTCCAACCTTCTTTCATTTCACAATGATAAAGTCCACTGCGTTTTCTGGGACCTTTCAATGCTTTAGATTTTTTTTTTATAACTTTCTCCAGATCTGTACCTTGACACAATTCTGTCTTGGAGGTCTAAGAAGAGTTATGTATGAGATATTTCAGTTTTTAATTTTCAATGAATTGGTAAACATGCTTAAAAGCATGTTCTCGCTTTGTTATTATAAGGCATTTTGTGTGGATTATTATCAAAGAAATACATTTTATTTGTTGTGAATTAAAACTATAGCACAACAAAATGTGGAGAAAGTGAAGGTGTCTGAATATGTTCCGAATACCCTGCATATGAATGGGTGGGGCAACAGCTGAACATGGGCAGAGAGTTACCCTTGAAAACATGTGAGTTGTCACACAGGGTTTCAGGCCCTCTATATTATTTAGGGTTATTCAACCCTAGTACGCTCCTCCCATGTCCCCCCTTGGATATCTCTGTAATCCCACTGTAGAGACAAAAGAAGGTTGCTGCCTCATCGTTCAATGAACTGAAAACCAACGGCTCTGCTGTAAAAGTCTGCAACTCACACAACCCCCCGACTTCACAGGTCAGTCGTTTAGGAGTCTGTCTGCAAATTACTCGTTCCACAACACTGGGAATTATGGGAACATTAGACATTTGTTTTTATTTCATTACAATGTTTCATAGTGTCACGTGAGCCATTGAATGTCCTTTGCAACAAGCCATGCATAACCTATTTTTGCCTTAAAAAACAGCTTTGATTCGATGATTTAAAATGTGATTGTTTTGTTTTAAGAACATGCTTTTTGCCATTATTGTGCTCTTGATATTCATTCGCCACTAGATGGTGCCAGATTTAGCTACAAGGTGAACCAAGCTATTGAGAGCCCAGTAGCTGTTGTTCTGAAGTGAACGTGTTGGTTGAGATGAATGTGAGTATCTTATCTCTGCAGTCCTATACAGGTGGCAAACCTTCCAGGCAGTCAAGTGCAAAGCGGCTTGCCCCACAGGACAAGAGCGAAACCAGCTCCACCTCCTCCTTAGTGGGGCCAGCTCCCAAACCAGCGACCGGCTCAGGGAAGGCTGAGGCACACAAACCAACTCGCACCTGCGCACCCTCTGTCTCTAGGCCTGGGAGCCGCTCACCACGACTTCCCCCTCTCTGCAGCAGGCCTAAGAAGAGCTCATAGGACCCTGCAGCAGAGTGCCCAGGCACACGGGCGCCCAGTGCCAAAGGACAGAATCCCCATCAGAGGTGTACCCTGTGGGGTGGTAGGATTGCTAGACACATGACCTGTTGGATGTTCTGTAGTATTTATCCACAGTGTCCACTGTGTGACACACTCCAGGTCTGGACTGACTGAATAGTCTCTATCTCACACACCCACTGGGATGTAGTTTTATAATGGTGAGTAGAGAGATTCAGAAGAAAGAAAATAGGTTTGTTAAATAAGATTGTCAGTGGCATCAGCTTGAATGCATTCAGAGAAATGCCATGGAATAAGGAAAGAAAAGTATTGACCCGGCAAAGATTTGACAGTGAAACATCTGATTCCTGTCATTAAAAATTTTTGTTAGTATTTTCCATATAGAAAGTCACTGACAGTCATTTGAAAAAGCACTCATTAAAAAGTCTAAGAAACTAAAATGGAGTGTTTATCTCTTATTTATTCCGTTGGGCATAATTAATTATTTATTAGTGGTAAACAGGGTTCTGTATTTGTTTTTTTTCTATGTAGTGTAAAAGTACTTTTTTCTTTCAGTAACCTAACAGGCACATTTGGTAAGAAAGATCTTCAAAGCACTTTGTTTTTCCCCACAAATGTAAATAAATAAAAAATAAGTCGTACATTCATTAGTAGTTGGTGGCAATCAGGAGTTCGGGGGTTCAAGCTTGTCTGCTGTTTCTTTTTATTTAGTTGTTCTATGAATGAGTTAAAGGGTTGATTGCCAAACATCATGAGATTAAACTACTGTACAAAAATTCCATTATTTTGAGTTCAATAAATGTTATCTTTTTTTTTTATTTGGTGATTTTGTGATAACCATTCACTTATTCTGTTTTGACCTCTACGTTTTTAAATGCGCTATAATTCTAGTTTACCTTGGTGTCAATACCAGACTGTCAGTGGTGAGACAGGGTGGTTACACACAATCAAAGTGCAGGGGATTGGGAGTTAGGACTGAGGGCAACCATGGCTCTAATCTCGTTTGGGAGGCCATTGAAAGCAGCAGGAGCTACTTTAAGGGCTCTGCCATTCAAGCACAGGTCTTTCTGCTGTAGAGAGAATAATCCGCAGCATAGATACAACACTAAAGTAGTCAAGCAGAACCCACCGAGGCTGTATTTCAAATCCATGCATTTGCATCATGAAGTGAATGTGTTCAGACAGTGGGGCCTAGTGTCAAGCAAAGTGTGTGTGTGTTTGTGTTTATGGTGGTTGGATTGGCTCTTTTGAAGTGAGGTGCATGGCACATTTCTCCTTTTGAGTGATTGGTTCACAGCGTTTAAATTGTGTAAATACTTCCCTATTATGAAAGGCTGCCAGTGCTTTGTCTGGGTAGACGGGCTTTCCTTTCTGGCGTGGTGGATCGGTCCGTGTGCCGGGAAGAGCAACGAGCAGGAGAGAAACGTTTTTAAAGCCTATCGTACTGTAGGTGCTCTGTTAAATCTGAGCAGATCTGCAGAGTGAAATTCCATGATAGGATTTGAACAGAGCTCTTTGCTACACACACTACTGTTCAAAAGTTTGGGGTCACTTAGAAGTGTTTTGGGAAAAGAAATGGACATGTTTTGGAAAAAAAGATTGTCATTTTTTGTCCATTAAAATAACATCAAATTGATCCGAAATACAGTGTAGACATTGATAATGTTGTCAACGACTATTGTAGCTGGAAACAGCTGATTTTTAATGGAACATCTACATAGACGTACAGAGGCCCATTATCAACAACCATCACTCCTGTATTCCAATGGCATGTTGTGTTTGCTAATCCAAGTTTATCATTTTAAAAGGTTTATTGATCATTAGAAAACCTTTTGCAATTATGTTAGCAAAGCTGAAAACTGTTGTGCTGATTAAAGAAAAAATAAAACTGGCCTTCTTTAGACTAGTTGAGTATCTGGAGCATCAGCAATTGTGGGTTTGATTACAGGCTCAAAATGGCCAGAAAAAAAGAACTTTCTTCTGAAACTCATTAATCTATTCTTGTTCTGAGAAATGAAGACTATTCAATGCGAGAAATGGCCAAGAAACTGAAGATCTCATACAACGCAATGCACTACTCCCTTCACAGAACAGCGCAAACTAGCTCAAGCCAGAACAGAGAGAGGAGTAGGAGGCCCCAGTGCACAACTGAGCAAGAGGACAAATACATCAGTGTCTAGTTTGAGAAACAGACACAGGTCCTCAACTGTCAGCTTCATTAAATAGTACCCGTAAAACACCAGTCTCAATGTCAACAGTGAAGAGGCGACTTGATGCTGGCCTTCTAGGCAGAGTTGGATGCCGGCCTTCTAGGTAGAGTTGCAAAGAAAAAGCCATATCTCAGACTGTCAAGTAAAAAGAAAAAATTAAGATGGGCAAAAGAACACATACACTGGACAGAGGAAGATTTGAAAAAAGTTTGAGGTGTTTGGATCACAAGAAGAACATTCGTCAGACACAGACCAAAGGAAAAGATGCTGGAGGAGTGCTTGACGCCATCTATCAAGCATGGTGGAGGCAATGTGGTGGTCTGGGGGTGCTTTGGTGGTGGTAAATTGGGAGATTTGTACAGGGAAAAAGGGATTTGAAGGAAGGCTATCACTCCATTTTGCCATTACACCACACCACACCCTGTGGAAGGCGCTTGATTGAAGCTAATTTCCTCCTACAACAGGACAATGACCAAAAGCACAGCTCCAAAATATGCACGAACAATTTAGAGAAGAAGCAGTCAACTGGTATTCTGTCTATAATGGATTGGCCAGCATAGTCACCGGATCACAACCCTATTGAGCTGTTCTGGGAGCAGCTTGACCATATGGTATGTAAGAAGTGCCCATCAAGTCAATACAACTTGTGGAAGATGGGGTGAAATCTCTTCAGATTACCTCAACAAACTGACAACTAGAATGTCAAAGGTCTGCAAGGTTGTTATTGCTGCAAATGGAGGATTCTTTGACGAAAGCAAAGTTTGAAGGACACTATTATTTCAATTACAAATCATTATTTCTAAATACAGTCAACTACTGTATTTCCTCTTCATTTTGCTATATTTCCAATTCACGCTCATTTCATGGAAAACAAGGATATTTCAACAATTTTGAACGGTAGTGGTTATTCTGAATTACAACCCTGTTTCCAAAATAGTTGGGGCGCTTCATAAAATAAAATAAAAACAGAATGCAGTGATGTGCAACTCATTTAAACCCCATATCCAATAGAAACTGAGACATTTTATTGTTTCTTTAAAAACATATGCCCACTTTGAATTTGATTCCAGCAACCCGTTTACAAAAAGTTGGGACTGAGGCAACAAATGACTGTAAAAGTTGTGTAATGCTAAAAAACTAAACCTGGTGGAATATCACACAACTAATTAGGTCAACTGGCAAAAGGTCAGTAACATGATTGGGTATTATAAGATCATTCCAGGGAGGATGGGTCTGTCAGAAGTGAGGATGGGGAGGGGTTCACCACTCTGCAAAAGACTGCGCAGGCAAATAATGCAACAATTTAACAATAACGTTTCTCAAAGTAATATTGCAAAGAGTTTGGGGATCTTATCATATGGTACATAATATCATTAAAAGATTCAGAGAATCCGGAGAATTCTCTGTATGCAAGGGACAAGGCTGAAAACCAATATTGGATAGCCGTGATCTTCGGGCCCTCAGGCGGCACTGCATTAAAAACAGACACGATTCTGTAGTGGAAATTACTGCATGGGCTCAGGAACACTTCTGAAAACCATTGTCTTTGAACAAAGTACGTCGCTACATCCAAAAATGCAAGTAGAAACTCTACCATTCAAAGAAGAAACCATATATTGACAAGGTCCAGAACTGCCACCGCCTTCTCTGGGCCCGAGCTCATTTAAGATGGACTGAGGCGAAGTTGAAAACTGTCCTGTGATCTGACAAATCAAAATTTGAAATTATTTTTGGGAATCATAGACGCCGCGTCCTCCAGACTAAAGAGGAGAGGGTCCATCTGACCTGTTCTCAGCGTACAGTTAAAAAACCAGCATCTGTGATAGTATGGGGGTGCATTAGTGCACATGGTATGGGTGACTTGCACATCTGGGAAGGCAAAGCCTTCAGTACATACAGGTTTTGGAGCAACAATATATACAGGTTTTGGAGCAACATATGCTGCCATCCAGACAACGTCTTTTTCAGGGAAAGCCTTGCTTATCTCAGCAAGACAATGCCAAACCACATTCTACACGTATTATAACAGCATGGCTCTATAGCAAAACAGTCTGGGTGCTAAACTGGCCTGCCTGCAGTCCTGTCATCTACTGAAAATATTTGGTGAATTATGAAACGAAAAATACAACAAAGGGAGACCCTGAACTGTTGAGCAGCTGAAATCCTATATCAACCAAGAATGGGAATACATTTCACTTTCAAAACTACAGCAGTTCGTCTCCTCAGTTCCCAAACACTTACAGAGTATTGTTAAAAGAAGAGATGATGTAACACAGTGGTAAACATGCCCCTGTCCCAACTTTTTTGAGACGCGTTTCTGGCATCAAATTCAAAATGTATTTTTTCCCCAAAATGTTTTTTCTCAGTTTCAACATTTGATATGTTGTCTTTGTACTCTAATTAAATATAGGGATACATAATTTGCACATCATTGCATTCTGTTTTTATTTGTATTTGACACAGCATCCCAACTTTTTTGGAAATGGGGTTATAAATAATAATAATGTTTTACTGGAATGCCTGGCTAAAGACACATCAACAATATCTTTTTTGTACTGATCAATTAAAATAATGGCAAAATGAAATTGCAAACACATTGGAAATTGTTCTATTAAATTAGCCGTTTACTTTATGCTGCTTATGTAAGCACCAGATGGAGCTATATGGGAATTGAGAGTTAATTTCTGGAGTGGAGTAGTCAAGTGGATGTTGGCTAGAATAGCCTGCTATCTGGTTTCCTTTGTGAATGATGCCGTATGCATGTGTGATTGACTGAGCCAGATTGAGCCATTAAATAATTATGTGGTGTATGTAAGTTGTAAATGATGTATACTGTAAGCTACATGTTTGCTGTGCTGTGTCTCAGTGATTAATTTAAAGAAAAAAGCAGGTTGTGCAAAATGGCAATTGCATATCCAAATAGTTTTTGCCCAGCATAAAACTACTGATCTGAGAAAAAAAACATTGAAGATAACAATGATTCATTCACTTTGTAAAACCCTCCTCCCTTTAGACCAGAGAACTAAATTTGCATAAGGTCTGTTTAGACAACCTCCTGTATGGCTAATGCGTTGTCAGAGGCAGAGATGGGATTTCAACATATGGCCCTCATTTTCTTGTGCCAGACTTTTAATTCATTATAGTGGGAAAAAAATCTTCAGATTCAACTGTGCAAGTGGCCTGCAGTAAATGATGGAATTGAAGATCGAAAAACATAGAGGGAAATTGATGGTTGGATGTCTTCATATGCAGCTAGATCAAGTGCTTTGACATTCGCTGTATTGTCTGTTTATGTTATTAAAAAAGCAAACAGATGCCTTCTAGTTTTTTGTTGATGCCCCAAACTTCTGTCCATGTCTGCAGTAGTACGTAGAGAGGGGAACAGTGCACAGAACAAGCAGGGCGCTGTAGTGGCTAGGTTAGGGGCGGGAGGTTGGGACAAGGCACAGAGCCAAAGAAATTAGAAATTCGGCAGGATGGAACCAGAGATGCGCCCTCTGACTCCCTCTCCAGCGGTGCTCCTAACAGATGGGAACAGGGGGAGGGCGCAACCGCCCAAGTGGGGGATTATAACCCTGCGGCCCTTTTTGCAGCCTGGAGAGTGTGTCTCTCTGGCAAGCTAGGGTGCGGGGATGGCACCTGGGGGGGGGGGGCTAGGAGCTGGGTGCAGG
>JACXGI010000614.1:0-46784 GCA_016801175.1 Esox masquinongy
CCCCCCCCCCCCCCCCGCCACTAAAATATTACTACTGCTACCAAATTTCCCAACTAAAAGATAGAGGGGGAGGTAATATTAATATTTAAAAGTTCCCAAAAAATACGTAACTTTCATGTACCATAATGAACAGACACTACAACAAAAAACATACATGCAGTTGCAAAACTGCTAGCTGCTGTTGGACCTGGATCATAACTGTATTCCCCCTTCGCTTGCTCCCGTCATTGCAACGTCAGATTTATCCATCTTCTCATGCTTCTGCTTCTCGACAACTTTACTAAATACGCTTCTCAAGGGCACATATCATTATATTAATATTTTTTTATAATATTATTTTTATTTCCATCTTCCATCTTTATGTTTTGTTACTTAAGCTAGCCATCTTCCACAGTTCAAATCTTTAGCAAATGAGCAGACAAGATCCAACGTTACACCCAGGGTTGTCAAATATCACTGACGTTATACTGCCCAACCCCCTGCGGACTCCAAATAAAAGCTGCACAAATGTTACCTCTGTACAACCCTATTCGCATCTGGCAACACTGGTTACAGCCCCACGGTCACATATTGGTCATCATAAAATGCATTATGGAATAACAAAACAAATATAGATGTTTATCACTTCAATGTCAACTAAATAGTATCTAGCAAAAAATCATTATTTTATTTTGCTTGCAATATTTTTTTCAACCTTAAACTTCTTCTGGGGCCCTCTGATTGGCTCCCATCGGTGCCGTACACCCATTGCACCCATTTAAGCTCTGCCCCTGGTCTGAATGCAATTAGATAGACAACATTCTTAGTATGGTAACAATTAATACATAACAGAATACTTGCCTGTATTTTTGTTTTTACATGATGGTAGCTAGGTTTAGCAAAAGTAACATCAACTTTGCTAACGTTAAAGATTTCACCTCCGTTGTGAGGAAATTCTGTTGCCTATCATTTGCACTTTACTTACCCCTGGATATTTGCACTTTTATGAACATGAGTGTTACACCAGTAGCTAACGTTGAGTCTTGAATTAATTAGCTAACGTATTTTGAATGCGAAAGCTAGTGTAACTTATTTTTTTACCGTTAATTTGGTCAACTGACTAGCAAAAAACTTGACATTGTTAATTCTTGCAAGTCACTTATAACAAGGCTGGTCATACTCTAAGCATGACATAATAGCAGAAGTACTCCGCCAGTAATAATGTTGTTTGGTTCCCTGTTATGTTAATACATTCCATACATAGAATTAGAACCAACTTACACACAAAGGATTTCCAATGCTTTTGTGCTGTAATAAGTGAAACATTTTTGTGCTCTAATAATTTAAGCATATTTTAGTTCTTTGACCCTCTTAACTTTCTCTTTTGAAACTCCCTTTCATTGCAGATGGCTACACCACAGAAAAGTTAAAGTTACAAACATTTTAGTTTATTCATTCATTTTTACAGGAAAGAAACCTGACAAAGATTGTAAACAGTAAAATGTATCTGATTCGGGAAGCTATTTAGTTAATTATTTTTATCTATATGAAATTTAAGTTCACAAGAAATGTTGCTAGGAGCTCCCTGCACTTTATTCTTCAAAATATTGTTTCAACTGTTCTGTTTTCTAGTACTTGAAATGTTGACAGTAAAAAATAATTTTTTACCGCAAATATAAATCGGCCCCAAATATCGGTCATTGGTCTCCTTGATCACTAATAATCTGTATCAGAATCGCCCCTGAAAAAATAATATTGGTCGACCCCTAATTTAAAACCATGTACAAATGCAGGTTATTAGATGGTGATTGCCTTGTTATGGTCTTGACATTTTAGACCAGGGGTGTCAAACCGGTTCCACGGAGGGCCAAGTGTCTGCAGGTTTTTGGTTTTTCCTTTAAATTGGTTCCCAGTTCAGGCCTAAACAACCAGGTGACGGTAGAAACCAACCAATTAGTCATCTAATTAATCAATCAACTACAAGGTGAAAGTTAAAACCTGCAGACACTTGGCCCTCCATGGAACCGGTTTGACACCTCTGTTTTAGACTACCTTACCTATATTAAGTAGCCTCTGACCTGTCAATAATTAAATTATATAAAAACCAGAATCTATTTGTTTGATTGGCCCAGCCAAATAAAAGATGGCATGCCCACTGACATTTGCAAGAATTGCTAGATGGCAATCCGCCCACATACTTTAGGCTGTTACAGTGATCATGCTAAACCACAAACTACCAATAGCTTGAGACAAGGTGCAGTGTGTCCTTATACTACATTTGTGTGGTCAGACCCATTTTGAAATTTGTTACTTTCCAATGTTAGGTCCAACTTCATTATGTTTTGATTCTCTGCTTAATCTATGTGTACCTGGTCTCCATGACAATAGGGCAAGTTTTTTCCCCACCGCCACCTGGTTTGGGTTCAGCGCAGGGAGAATTAAGTCTGTGTGCTAGGGGCCTATTTTAACAAGGCACCGATTATATATTAACAACAACTGCTCCCCAACTCGGTCAACAAAGAAAGGTTGAGGAATCGAGGTGGCCATGTTTACCCTTTGTTAGTCACTCAACTGCGTGTCATGACTCCCCCGGGCTGAGTTTCGGGCTATGTTCATTGTGGCACTGAAAGGAAAATGTTTTCATACATTTCGCCATGGAAATCCGGGACACTGTTTCTCATTGGACAATTCCAGGAAGTTCCTCATGGTTGCGTTCCGTTATGAAACCTTTGGCGCCAAATGAACATGACTCCGCTGTTGAATAAGCGTGTCACTTTCTCAGAGCAAGGAGCTGCCATGTGCCTCCAACGGCCTACGGGAACAAGTCCCAGCTGTAGTATTAGCTTGTCTGTTCTCACCGGAACGTTTATGTAAGAGAATATTAATTACTCTTCTGTGATGTTTCCTCATGTGGTTTTGATCACGACGTCAGTTGTCAGTGGTTTGATCTACATAAGGAGTGCGTTTATTTCTACTGTTAACCGTATTTGAAGTGTTTTGCTTGCAGCTTTAGGGCTTTTTAGGTGGCAGTTACCTGGCCTGTTCTCTCATTGCAAATGAATTAGATTATCAAGGCTGAAGTGATTGGTTGAGACTGAGCAGTGCTGGCGTATTGTTTGATCCTGCCCCCTAACCCTGTTGGTCTCTCCTGTCCATCAGCAGTCCCAAACAGAAGCAGGAGGCCATGGTGCGCTCCCCACCCGTCATGTCTCCCTCCAGCGCTGCCCAGATGGACTCCAAACTGCCCAATCAGGGAAAGCCCGGGGGTGCGAGCAGCCAGTCACAGCCTTCGCCTTGTGATCCAAAAACTCTCGGCCCCAAAGGGCCCGTGGGGAGCCTGGGGCTAAAAAATGGACAAGGCCTGAATGCGGGCAACGGGGCCAAAGGCAAAATGAAGAGAGAACGGAGCACTTCGGTGGAGTCGTTTGAGCAACGTGAGACGGGGACGCCCAACAACGATGTGGAGCAGAAAGGTAAGGCAGAGCTCTTCCCTGAAACTAGCGACGGAGTCAATAACTGATTGAACCTGTCAGCTTGAAGTCAGGCTTTTTGATGTGGAAGACAAGGTGATGATAAAAAGCCCATGGCGTCGACTGTTCCTAGACAGTGTCTCATGGCGCCCGATTTGGAGTCAAACTCCTACAGTCACGTAGGCCATTCCTTAATGTCACCGTGACATTTTGTCGGGCTTCTCAAGCAGATCTCATGTCAGAATATGGCCCCCAGCAAATAATATGACTGCTGCCGTCAACATTAGGTTGTAGAGACGTTAGTTGAAAACCAGTGTTGTTTCACCTTCTATGTAACACCTTGTTATACTTCTCAACAATCTGTCTGGGCTTCAACCGGACTAGAGCAACCATAGAGAGTAAAGAGTGAATTATTAGCCCTCGATGTGGACTTCTCTGGGTGGGCATGTGTCAGTGTGTATTTATGCTCCGTCCACCCGCTTACTCCCTGTAATTTGTGGCGGATGTCAAGTCGTGTCCCCGTAAGATGGCTCCCGGGCTATTGTGTGCATGTCACAATGGCCCCCGGGACCTCACAGGAACTGGCATTAGTCACAACTCTCGGTGGATGTCTTCCTAGCTCGCTGTGCGTGCATTTAAGAAAGCGTGTGTGAGCAAGTGTGCGTATGTTTGCGCAAGCTAACGTGTGTGTATGACCGCGCAATGATAAGGTTTGTGTGAGCAAGTGTGCGTAAGAGCAAGAATGGGTATGAGTGAGGAAGCGTATGTGTGTGGTATATGATCCTCCTCAGGGCCGGCGTTAGTGCTGCATTAAGACATTCACACCCCCGTTTATCTCCTAGTGGATACAACTCTGTGTGGGCTGGAGCCTTGGAACAAACCATCCCAATGGGTTAGAGGAGGGGTCGAGTCCTTTTCCCCTTAATGTTTCCCTTTCACTGAGACCTCTGCTGGTTACACCTGAGATTGCTATTCCTGAGGGGGATGAGATTTCACTTCTCATATGACATGAAATCATATACATTGACTTTTTTGAGGAAACCTTTACTTTCTGTGTCGTGGCTAGATGGGACAACCACACAACTATCTTAATATAAATGTGCTAGTTGTAGGTCGCTCTGGTTAAGAGTGTGTGCTAAATGAGTAAATTGTAAATACACTCAAGCAGAATTCCCTTCTTATTGAGCTTGCCTCAACATGAGGCTATGGTTTTTTTTTGTATATTAATGGAAAGCCATATATTACAATAAATTTGCAGAATGTCTCTCAGCAGCGCCTTAATTTTAACATGGAAAGTAAATGCTCAGGTAATTGCTTCCTCACAAGTAAGTACAAAGGTGATAGTCTAGTGTATATTAGATGAATAAAAACAATATTCCCAAAAAATCCTTCTGGATGTGAGTGATTGTTTAGTGTGGATCTGGGTTGTTGGCCATTTGCTGATTTAATTTACAAGCTTTAGTCGTGTGTCTGGGGCTGTTTGTTTGTGCCGATTTTTCATTGGATGTAGCAGGTGTAGTGCAGGGAGCCTCCATTCCATTGGAGAGAAGTCATGACTGTAATTTCCAGCTTACACACAAACACAGAATTACAAACACACCCACCACCCCTCCCAACTGGCTCATAAAGTTTTCAGGCTTTATGCCTCGGGGCCTAGAGCACAACGATCACAGCTGCTTGCCTGGAGGGCCCCACAGGTTTGGGGCTGGGGGTGAGGACAGAAAGTTCTGGAGGTCTGGAAGCGAGGGAGTTGGAGGCACACTCGGAGCAATGTGTGAGCCCGACTTCATTTTCCAAAATCCACACAGGAAGCAGTCGTAGGGTGTCTAGGGATGTGGATTAAGTGTAGTCGTGGAGAAAATGCTTTAAATTGAGAATTATTATGGAGCCTTTATTCCAATATTCAGGGGTAAGCTTAAGCTGGTTCCAGGAAACCCGACTTTAAAGTTAAAGATGATATCTTAACCTATTGACTGTGACACATTTGTTCATGTGTGGTTGTTTACATGAGCTTTTGTGATTATAGGCACAGAGGTCATATTCAGTAGATGCAAAAAACTGTATAAACCGTTAACAAATGCGGTGAAACGGGGTTGCATCTGAACACAAGTTTTCCATGATGCTCTATGAACATCCATTAGTGTCCTGCTTTGTTTCGCATGGTTATTGCGCCTCTTTCAAAGGCACCGGGCTAAATTACTTCATCTTTCTCTGACGGGTCTCAGTCTGTCAGGACAGATATCACTCAGGGCCGTACACTTTTCCCAGCATGCCTTAGAGGCAGCTCGTCTCCCTCGCCACTCGTTGGCCCACCCGAGTGCATCGAACTAGTGGATGGGCAACGTGTTGTTTGGTTTTGTCGTGTTAATGCTGTCCCCTAGCCTAGCACCAGGTCTGTGCTGTCAAGCAAACTCCTTTCAGTTGGCAAGACGACACGTCAAGATCCGGAACCATGCTATAAATCCTGCACTACTTTAGAAATGCACAAATCACAGCAAGGCCTGAAGGTGTTGTTTATTAACCAAACACATGTTAATGCATGAATTTGGGATTTTGGTTTATTTGATCTAAAGAAGCACAGCTTAACTTTAGCTTCTTTCTGTCTCCCTCTCCTCTGGTGTAGAGCTGGGCAGCCGAGCCAAGAGGCTGTGTGTTGCCGAGCGACGGCAGCCCTACAGCGGAGCGGACTGGTGCTCAGGCGGTGAGAGTGATGAGGAAGACCCAGGGTTCTTTAGTAAGTGCTGTAGCGCTTTTGTCGACTCGTCGCAGATCTGTTACTACGATCTCAAAACAGAAGTGTGCACTGAGAATAAGACCCTAGATCAGCACTACTTCTCTAAAACTCTTGACACTATATACCGTCTGAATGGTTACAGGTTGTATATATTGCACTCCCTGAACAGATGATCAAATATCACAACGTCAGCTAAACTTAGTCCATAGTCGTCGCTCATTCTCACCTTTCCTCTCTCTGTTTCTCTCTGCAGACTGCAATTCGACAGAGATGAAGCCTCTAGACGTCAACAACACGCTCAGCTCTGCAATATCAACCCACAATGCCATTGGAGGGCAGAGCACGGAGCTGGGTGGCAGCTGTCCCAAGCCTGGGTCAAAGGTTGTGTACGTCTTCACCACAGAGATGGCCAACAAGTAAGCAAACTCGGGCGATTTGTAAGGTTTGATGGACATTGTTCATGATTTCTATATGAAACTGTAGCACTGAATTCTCTCCCAAACCTGCTGGGTTGTTGCAATGAGTATAGGCCATTGTCATGTATAGAATCTTAAGTATGAGTTAGTTTCTGTTCAATAAATATTATGCAATTAAAACGTTTAGTTTGGCTAAATGAATACACCCCTGTACAGTTAATTGCTGCCTTTCTACTTTTTAGTTTTTTAGACTGACCACCTCAGAGTTTTGCTCCAGTTATTAGTCTTTAAAAAAAATTGTCAGCTAACATCAATACTCGTTTCAGAGCTGATCTGATTGGTCAATATACAAAATAAATAAATTAAAATTAAAAAAGTGTCTCTATTGGGCTGCCTGTGTGAACACAGTTTAGTGGCAAAATGCAGTATCATAATGGGGATACCATAGTTGGCTAGATCAGATACCTGTCTTCAGACCTTCAAATTCAGAGTACGTGTTCATCTACTAGCCATATGTTGTGGATGATTGGATCCTTGAGCAGCAGTGAATCAAGGGTTATGGCAATGAGTTGTATTTCACATCTGTCTTGTTCACAATCGTGCTCAATAAAAAATACGAATCCAATATGCATTTCTGGGAACGGCTTTAATGAAAAAGTCTGAATCTAATTTTTAAATGAAACATCCACCTGCTGCCTGTTTGAAATGGTATGAAGCACAGCGATGCACGCAGTCTCATTTCCTCCGGCGTGTTCTTGTCCCTCTGCAGGGCAGCTGATGCAGTCTTTACAGGCCACTCGGACAACATCATCGCCTTCCACATGAACAACATCTCTATCAGCAAGGGAAGCAAAGCCCATCTACCTGTGGTAAGACCAACCACTTCAGTGTTCACTATTTGTATTCATTCCATCGTGTTTACGATTGTATTGTGATTGTGGATTAATCTAGGCATGTTAAAACTAAAAGCATAGTTCCGTCAATTTTAAGTCACCTGCCATGTTTCCAAATGAAAATAGTTATTGTAAAGCTTTATTAATGTCACCCTGGTATGCCAACCACCAATCCTTATGTTCCCCTTACCGTGTGTTGTAGAATAATCAGATGGGTCCCCCTCGGGGCGACTCAAAGCAGCCCCAGCAGCAGTCATCTCACCTCTCCGAACAGAACCACCAGCAGGCCTCTAAAGCACCTTTACCAGGCCAGCAACAGCCGGCCTCAGCAGCCCAGCCGCAGGGGGCTAAGCCTGGCAGCCTCCCCCAAGACGGGACCTCTTCAGGGGGTATGGACTCTAAAAATGGAAGCCCCCTGGACGGTACGCCCCACGACCCTAACAGCAACCCTGGGGGCACACCCGGCCACCAGACACCCTCTGGAGCTTCTCAACCTGGCTTCACCTCCTTGGACATTCCTAAAGGGGCTGAAGCTAAACTCACAGCTCAGCAGCAGCAACAGCTGGCCCACGAGCTAATGTCCAGCATGGGGGACAACCCCGAGGGGCTGTCACAGGAACAGCTGGAGCATCGCGAGCGCTCCCTGCAAACGCTCCGGGACATCCAGCGTATGCTCTTTCCTGACGATAAGGAGTTCTCCCTCAAAGACATGGCAGCCATGGGGCAGGGAAACTTGGGCGGCCCACCCGGGCTGAATGCCGGAATGATGGAGACGGGCCCCAAGAAGCCGGGGGAGCAGGGCCCCCTGCAGGCCATGATGGCCCAGTCCCAGAGCCTGGGGAAGCCCGGAGGCCCTGGGGGGCCCCGGCCTGACGGTCCTCCGTTTGGGCCCGGAGGCCCTAGGGACATGGCCGGGCGATTTTCCCCAGATGAGCTTGGTCCCCCGCCTCCAGGGCCGCTCATGAACTCTCACGGAGGGCCTGGCGGTGACCACGGGGATCACACAGGGATGAACCCGGAGCAGATGGCGTGGCTGAAGCTGCAGCAGGAGTTCTATGAGGAGAAGAAGAGGAAGCAGGAGCAAATGCAGCACCGGGGCCCCATTGGCGAGATGATGATGCACCAGCAAGGGCCCCGGGGACCCATGATGCGTGGGCCCCCGCCTCCCTACCAAATAAACTCTGCTGGGGAGATGTGGGGCCCTGGTGGCCCTGAGCACTACCCGGAGCAGATGAGCATGGGGCCCCGGGGCCCCATGCATCCCCACATGCAGAGAATGCCAGGCGGCTTCCCTCCTGGCATGATTAACCCAGACATGGAAGGAGGCCCTAACCCCAGAGGATCCCGTCCCGGCATGAACTGGCCTGATGACATGGGGCCCAACATGGGGGATGGCCGGGGTTTTCCGCCTGGACAGGGGCCATTTGGAGGGCCGGGGGGTCGTGTTGAGAGATTCCCCAATCCACAGGCTGTACAGGAGGCCATGTTCCAGCAGGGCATGGGGGGTGAAAAGCAGGGCATGGGGCTGCCCCCAGGCATGATCATGGAGATGAACAGAATGATGGGGGGCAATGGCCCCCGTGGGCCCATGGACGGCCCAGGCAATGGCCCCAACGGAGGGGGCATGATGTTTCCCAGAATGCCTGGCGATGTTGGCCCAATGAGCCCCTCCTCCAGGATGGAGTTTGTCAAGGGCCTGGGCAGGGAGATGGGCCCCGAGTTTAGCATGGGCCCCGGGAATATGAACATGGGGCCCAACCACCAGATGATGCAAGCTAAGATGCGTGGGGAGCCTCCCATGAACATGAGTCCAGAGGAGATTATGAAAATGAGAGGTGGCCCAGTGCCAGAGAACATGGGCCCTCAGAAGATGATGCATGGGCCTCCCTTCCCTGACCAAGGTCCCCACCCCGGGGACTTTAACATGGGCCCCAATCGTCACTTTCCTGGCATGGGGCCTCACGGGCCAGGGCCCAGTAACTCTAGGGGCCCCAGAGGGGAAGCCCCGTTCGGCCCCGACCAGCGAGGACCCAACCACGGTGGCAACAGTCGACTTAGCCACATGCCCCCCAATTCGGCTCCCAACCTGAACTCGGGCCTGCCCCCCAACCAGAGGAACATGGCAGGCCGCAAGGCTCCCCAGGACATCCAGAGTGGCCAGGCCAACTCCCCCAATGTCAACCCACTCAAGTCCCCCACACTGAGACAGGTCCAGTCTCCTATGCTGGGCTCGCCCTCAGGGAACCTCAAGTCCCCCCAGACTCCCTCCCAGTTGGCCGGTATGCTCCAGGGAACCACGGCAGCGGCAGTTGCTGCAGCAGCGGCAGCTGCCTCCTCCATTAAGTCTCCCCCCATGATGGGTTCAGCAGGTGCCTCACCTGTGCACATGAAGTCACCGTCACTCCCTGCCCCCTCTCCGGGCTGGACATCATCCCCAAAGCCCCCCATGCAAAGCCCAGGTATCCCGCAGAACAACAAGCAGCCCCCACTTGGCAGCATGATGGGGAACGTGGAGCAAGGTGAGTTCAGCAGATGTAGTTCAGCAGATGTAGTTGTAGTGTTTAGTAAGCATTTAAAGGTGCGCCCTGAGACTCAAAAATGTTGTTTAATTTAAGTAATATTTAAGTAGACCTTATTGAAAGTTGTGGCACTGACAAAGCTTGTTAATGTGTAAAACTTATAGAACCACAAGTGACTATAGTCACATGAATAACTTAATCCTAAGAATATGGAAACAACGGTAGTTTTTTCCCCAGGCTCGTTGCAACTATCAAACTAAAGCCAGCTATCCCAAATTCAATGCAAACAACATTCTATAGTTGATTTTTATTATTTGACACATCAAATTAAAATAGTGTTATGGACCGACTGACATGAACTGTAGCATGGTAGCTCACAATGTAACTGGGACAGGTGTTGGGTTAAGCTGTGTGCACAGGTTTTGTGAATTTACAGGAACTTGCAACTCAGAACCCTGAACTATTCTTATATTTCTTAATTACAAATGGTACATTGAAATTTAATTCAGTTTTTATGTTTCATTTTAAAACACTGACACTCAAATGGTTATTGTGTGGTGAGAATGCAGGGAACTATTTGTAAGAACAAAAATACTGAAATGTGTTTCTTGCATAACTACTAAACCTCTGCTATGGAAGTTCCCAGTTTACACAGCTGAAAAAATTGTCGCAACGAGGACACAATGATCTTACCATTGGCCTCCAACTATTAAAGTTGCTGGCATATTTTCTGGTTAAAACCCCCACTTTTTAAGAATCATTGGTCTGGCTGTGAATCTGAAGAAAATTGAAGACCCTTCAGAAGTTACAGATAAAGAAATACAAGTGCCTAGATTAGGAAATGAGTCCGAAGCTTCATCAAACAACCCAGGCACCACCAAGAAAAAGCTGTCCCTCAAAACTCAGCATGCAAACAAGAGGTTGTAAGAGAAGCCACTCAGAAAAGATCCTGGACGAGCCCCCATTTGTATAAAACTGGCATGTATTGGAGAAATTAGCCAATACTGAAAAATTGGCATCTAAAAGCTTGAGTGACCCAGATGCAATGTGGAAAATGCTTTTTGGTAAGATAAAACTAAGATAGTTTTTTGGCCAAAAATGTTTGGAGTGGCTCAAGAAAAAAGGTGTAGACTCTGAGGCAATACTGGATGGTTGAGGCCCACAAGTGTCTTCCAAACAACCTGAACAACCTGGAGCAAATTTGCCAAGAACATGATATTGCAATTGTTTCAGTTCCACTTTTAAGTGTCCTTAAAACCTATACACAGTACTGTAGATTGCTAGCTGGTTAACTTTACACAGAGATGTTCCTTCCTAAACCTCTGGCACAAGCATCTCTCTTCATAAATTTGCTTTATAATGTCAGTAACAGGAAGCGTCCTTTTGACCTTTTACATCACCATTAACATGTCCACAATACCCACCCACCAACGCGTTGTATTGACACTGTGTGGGGGTTTCTGTAGTGTCCCGCATTACCTCAGTACGTGACGGTCAGCAATTTAGATTTTCACCAGTTTATGTAATTACAAAACATTATAGCCCAAGCAAATCAGGCTAAAGTCTTCTTAAAGTCAATGAAGTTATTGGTGTGTGAATAGGCCCTTAGGTTTCAGCCCCATGTTATCTGCCTAAATCAATTGTGGGTAATTATTTAAATAATCTCTTTTTACCCCTTATTTACCACTGCTACATTATTATTCAATTTGAAGAGCTTTGTCATGGGAAACATTGGCTTACTTTGCCAAACCAAGTGAAAATTAAGAACATTTAAATAATAAAAACAAAAGTGTAAACACTACACACCCACAACACTGAAAGAGATGAGGCCATTAAAATGTTTACATTACAACATTCAAACAGTGAAATTATAAATGACAAGGACAAATCTCTCTTCCCTGTCAGGAGGAAATGGCCCTCCCACAGTGCCGCCCTCAAGTAGTGCTTCCAGTCAGCCTGGCTCGATGAATGTCCCATCCAGTCTTCCATCCGGCAGCCCCTATGCCCTGCCCCCCGAGCCCACGCTATCCCAGAACCCCCTGTCCATCATGATGTCGCGCATGTCCAAGTTCGCCATGCCTAGCTCCACGCCCCTATATCACGACGCCATCAAGACAGTGGCAAGTTCTGACGACGACTCGCCGCCAGCCCGCTCGCCTAACCTGCCATCCATGAACAATATGTCTGGTAAGAGCTTACGGTTCTGCTGACATTAAATGCTGAGGCAAACATGCGTGTACAAACACATCTCAACAATATATATTCTAAAGTACTTACATATTCCATATTTGCAATGGTCATAGTCCCATTTTTATGGAATCTAAAACAGTCAATGTGCCAAGGCTTAGGTTTCTGCCTTTTTAAGTATGGAGGACCAAAGGATTTAAAATTAAATAATGATTTCATTATTTATATATTTAATTCATAAAATATATTTTAAGTGGCATATTATTATGAAATATTTTTTATAATGCCCCTTTTTAAAATAATGGTATGATATTTCATAATACATTATTTCCCTATGTTTTTTCTCATCAAGATGAGTTTCATAAAATCATGGCCTTTTTCATAATATTGTGACCTATTTCATAATTTCATGGCATATTTCATAATTTCATGGCATATTTCATAATTTCATGGCATATTTCATCATTAATTCCGTATTTCATAATTTAATGACATTTCAACATTTGATGCCATATTTCATTGCATGTTGCATGATAACAAGGGATATGTCAATCAATGCAAGTGGGGGGGGGGTCATAAATTAATTATTTAATTATTTAGATATTTAATTATTTAATTTAGACTCCTTTGGTCCTCCATAGTTAAGGTCCACTGTCATTTCTAATTAAAGTTCAAGTTTAATACTATATAAGAATTGTCCCAAAGGTTACCATCATGATAGCATACCAATCAACCCCTCAATCACCGTTATATGTTTTAGTCCCATAACACCCCAATCATTACAGCACATTGCAAAGACAAGGGTTACATACAGTTGAAATGCATGCTGTGTTTTGCTTCTGTGTCAGGCACTACAATATCTCATTAAGGTCAGAGTGATGAGCTCTCTTTCTGGCTAATTCCTTGGGAACAGCCTACCCTCTCCCAACCAGTCTATAACACAGCATCATCAGTTATTTGTTTTACATAACACATGATAACAATAATTATTTTACCGTTACATATACTGTTATATTTACCTCTACACAAGATGTGGTTCAAACAGTTCTCATTACACTGATGGTACATGATAGTCCCATTGTCTATAAAGTACACTCTTGGTATTATGTCTCAAAAGTAACTATAAGTTCTGGAAAGATGAAATGGTACATTCAAACCATTTTTATTTGCTCTTGCTCTTCAGTAAGGTGTACAGTAGTAGTCTAAGGTTTGGACACAGTTACCCGTTCTTTTGAATTTGCTTTGTGATGGAACTGAATGCAAAAATCTTACCCTGTCTGTCTCTTCACGTCCCCCTGCAGGTATGGCAGTGAACCACCTCCCGGGCCACAACCGCATGATGGCCCCCACGTCGCAAGGCCCCATGGCCGCCCTCAGCCCTATGGGCATGAACTCCATCGGCTCCCAGCCCCTCTCCCACGGCATGCCTAACCAAATGCCCTCGCCCAACCCCATGGGGGGACCCCACCAGGGGCCCATGGGGCCGGGCATGATAGGGCCCCATGGCATGATGATGCCCGGTGGGCAGGACCCAGGAATGGGCAACCCTCAGATGATGCCTCAGGGCCGGATGAGCTTTCCCCACCGAGGCCATGGGTTCCCCCCAGGCCAGTCCCCTCCCCAACACATGCCCTTCCCACACAACGGCCCCGGTCCCCAGGGTGGCTTCCCCCATGGCATGGGCTTCCAAGGGGATGGGGGCCCCATGGGCCGAATGGGTAACATGGGCCCTGGAGGGGACCCGGGGGGTATGTGTAAACCAAACGCCCCTGGAGGGGGGCAGGACTTCAACATGTTCAACAACGATAACGACCTCCACGAGGTCATGCGAACAGGAGCCACTGGAATGCCAGAGTTCGACCTCTCCCGGATCATCCCTTCGGAAAAGCCCAGCCAGACTCTGTCCTACTTCCCCCGTGGCGATGGTCCCGGGGGGAAACCACCTCACCCCTCCGGCCCCCAGGGCTTCCCTCCTCAGATGCAGGGGATGATGGGCGAGGCGAACCCCAGGATGGGCATGTCCATGCAAGGGATGGGTGGTCCGCCAGGCCCTGGACACTTGGGGGGGCCTCAGGACATGCCCATGGGAAACCCCGGCCACAACCCAATGCGCCAGCCACACCCTGGCTTCATGCCCCAGGGCATGATGGGACCCCAGCACCGGATGATGTCATCGGGGCAGCAGCCAGGCATGATGGGAGGCCCTGGGATGATGATGCAAGGTAAGGAGAGGGGGGGGCCCATGTACAATCATCCGGGACCCGTGGGCTCACCCAACATGATGATGTCACTCCACGGCATGGGTGGCCCACAGCAGACTATGGCCATGCCTCCGCAAATGAGGCCCCGCGGCATGGCAGGGGACATGGGCATGGGCTTCAACCCTGGACCTGGAAACCCCGGGAACCTCATGTTCTGAGCTGCTACAGACAACTAATAAACTAAAGACCTGAAATCAGAACCCACCTAAGTCTAGAACCTGGGAGTCTAGAACCTGCGCAAACAGAGGAATACAAGTGAGACTAAAGCTCTCACAGGTGGTTTTTGTGTTAACTGGGGTGCATAGATTCACTCGCACACTCACTCTCAAGACACTTTTGGGCAAGTTCAGTAGTTTGGTGTGGTGCTGAAGCTGCAGTGTGTTCCGCAAAGGGGAAGGCGGGTGTACACCAATTTAAAAACGACTGACCTTTCTGTTTCTTGGGGAAAACTCCTGAATGTACGGGACGAGTTGAAGTAAGCTCTTGAAAATAACTCTGCAAAAGGACGATGCGGACCAGAGGTCCACAGTTGTACTTTCTGTAATAAAAGAACGACTCAGCGACGCTAGTGAAATTAACGGTAAGGAATAAAAACACAACAAAATGAAAGAAAAGACAAGAAGGTCACAGAACTTTTTTTTTGTCTCGAGTTGCACCATTTTCGACTGTATGTTTACATTTCATCCCATCACTACCCTCCAGAGATTCGATGCTCTTTGTATTTGTGTACTGTATTTGTGTTGTTAAAGGGATTTTACCAGTGACTTCTAGTTTTTCTCCCATCTTCATTTGTAAAGGAGGGTGGGGGTGTGCGGTGGGAAGGGGTAGCGTAGTCAAATGTGGCTGCACCTCCCACCCTGAAATGCTGTTTACCATGTAGGGGTGTCTAAATATTTTAAAAACAGAATTTTTCCATTGTTACTCTGTATAATATGCCAAACGATGACCTCATACAAATAATAGTATTATTAAAAAAGCACAAACATGATTTAACTGTTAAGAAATGTTTTCCTTTCTCTTTTTTATCACAAGAAACACAGTGGCAGCAGTAATTCACTGGCAACTGCAGTGAGGTGTTGATGAGGTCTGGTTTAGATTTCGGTTAGGTTGCGGGAGGAGGAGAGTGGTGGTGGATGGATCTGTTACACCTCAAAACCCTCTCTGCCCTGACCGACGGACGGACAGACCTGTCTCTCATCTATCCACAACAAAAATATGTCAGCGAATAAAGAAGCCCTATCCATGTCGGGATTACTTGGTAGGGGTAATGACCATGGAATTTTGTAGAAAAAGTTTTTTTTTATTATTACATAAAACAATTGACAAAAGAGGTACGGTAGTAGTTGTCTGTGTTCCTGCCGCTCCTGTGTTAACGCGTTATGTTGTGACTCCGTTGAATTTGGTACAGAACCACTTCCCCAGGGCTGTGGTGTTGGTTGACAAATAAAATATATTGTTTGGTATAAAGGTGGCCTGTGCTGTGTTTCTGTTTCAAAGGGCTATTCCCCATAACACACAGGGACACAGAATCACAGGCTCTTCTGCTGTAGCTAACTAACACCTATTGTAAGAGTGAATCATCTTAAAATTGGTAATTGCACAAAACCACATATTGCTATAATATACATTGTTACATAATGCAATTACAAAAATATCTTGACATGTTTATGCATTTTGTAGTCATAGTAATTTGCAACCATCGAATGAAATTTAAGTAATTGCTTGAGACTCATTGATTATGAAGCCCGCAATTAGTCTGTAGAAAGGCTTTTGGTGGCTATGTTAATTTTTATCTCTGTGAAAATGTTATCTACACAAAAACTCTATTCTAAATCAGCAGTAGCAAGTAGATTATCGTTGAAAAATCATTTAAGCAAACCACACTAGCAATTTGTGGTTAAAATGTAATTTTAATTTTCTTAACTGGTGTCTCTGTTTTATAGCAAGTTGGTGCCTTAACAATGTGCATTGGCCAAAGGTTTAAAGTAATGAAATGATCAATACCTAACATCAATTTCATATCTTCATATCTTGGAATGATGAAGAATAAGTTGTTTATGTGTAGTTGTTCAGCAGAGGAATGGAATGGAATGTATGACAATTGCATCAGTGCCAATACCAACAAAAATGTGACTTTCCATCTAGCACACTATTAGAGCAATAATACCATCTAGTGGATAAAGACTGATATTACATCCCATTATTATAGTGATCCAAGTATCATAATGGAGTACTCCAGAAAATTCTGGGAACATTTTTGGGTGTTGGATGAACATTCAGGGAGTGTTCTCTTAAGGTTAAGAGCATTCTGAGAATGTTCTCTGAAGGTTACAAAGTTGTGAATATTTTGGGACAGTTTCCTGAATGTTTCCTAAAGATTCTCTGAATGTTCCCAAAGGTTTCCACAGATTGTTTTAACTTTTTAAGAAAATGTATAAACCATCTGTGGTTTAACTTTAGCCAAAGTTTTATAGTTACTTGGTGTGAGAAAATATGCTAATTATTTATCAAGTATTTATTTTTAAATTCTGAATACTAACATCAGTTGCTGTTCGGGTAATAAGTTGGGTGAGTTAATTATTGGTGGCCCAGTTACTACTCTTAGCATCTCCATTGAATTTAATCTTTTTGTGAAACCGGCCCATATCTGAACTTGGGTAGTATTTCAGACATGGTAGTGGCGTTAGTGTTCCATCTGTATAAACCCGGGCTGCAACTAACAACTCCTATGATAATCGACTACCCTGTTGTTATTACTTTTGAATCAATTAATCAGATATATAACACGTCCAACAGCGACATTGTTGATTAGTTGTTCCAGCCCTAATAAAAACAAAAACATTAGCTGAATCATAATTCATAGGATGGATGTGTGACTGGAAGGTTGGTTTGAATCCTGGGCCATAAGACTAAAAAAATGTCAACTAGAGGGCAACCAGTTTAAAATGGTTTTTGTATTTGCACTGAATGGACTATGTATTGTTTAGTAAAACAGTACACTTTTTAACTAGACTTCTGGTCAAGATGGATCTGCAATTGACACTTGATCTCTTCTATCATGAATGTATTATCACGCATCAGCCTTCTGTTTAACTTCTCCATTTACTAGGTTTGTTATAATAATGTCTTGGACTTTTATAAACGCTGAATGTGCTTTAGATAGGACAGGAAAACTCACCTCATCCCCACGAATGTGTAACATTAACTGGATGCAGACGTGGAAACTGTCAATTAAGCTTTAAGTAACATTGTGTTGTAAAGACAACACAATGTAAAAATACATTCACATTTTTGAAATTTGAATTTTCTAACTCTGTGTCCAGTTAATTTTTCACTGTTGTAATCAATTCAAAAACAACGTTTTGAACCTGTCTTTACCATTTAATCTCAAGCACTGACTCACGTCGTGACAACGTAATGTAATTAAGGTTGCCTATTCGTCATTTGCTGACCATTGGCAGGTTTGCAGTATTTGGTTATGCAATGCTTATTTTTGCTCTAGCAAAATCAATTTGGTCCAGGTACAGCCTACATGTTACCTTCTACTCCTGGTCCTCTGCAGCATCAACCATATCCCATTAACATGGTGGTTCTATTTTTAAAATAAGACTGAGTTAACGCAAGTTTGTTTTCTGCCTTATATTCCTACATTCCACAATGTTCCTGCTGATTTTTCAAGTACATGCCAATATAATCTCCTGCTCTTTTTAAAGCACAAACCACATAGTCAACCCTATTAGATATTTTGCTCATGTAGTCATTTCCCAGCCAACAATATTGCATTGTCATGGCGTACTGACAAGGTAACTTACATTTGGAACCAGTTAGATAATGATCTGACATAAATACAACCTGAAATGCAATTTATTTAAAGTTACCCATTTCTAATTTGTGAAACAATATTTTGTACCAGGTATTTTAATATGCCATAACAATTCTTTGCACTTAAAAATTAGTATATCTCACATGACACTTCTCTCAAACTTTGTGTTTATCCACTCCAACTGTCCCATGCCCTCTTAAAGGTGCACAACACAATTCAGCAGGGCTCTAAACAGACTTTAGTTTTACAGTGAGCATGTGAGGTATTATGTATACATTTATTCTATCAACCCCTTTCCAGATATAATTGTCAATGCTGTTAGATCATCAGTCCAGGAATTTTCTCCTAACAAAGTACATGACATAATATAGAAGAGCCCCATATGAAATGTAGTAAAAAAGAATATAACATTTACAAACAATCAAGAAAATGTATGTAATTAAAAAATCATTTTATTGATCACCCACCTCACACTCTCCCAAGTTGGTCAATGGTACAGAAATTAAAATCAGAACTGTGTGGGACTTCAAAACAAGCAGGAAGGATAAAGTAGGAAATCCCACATAGTTCACTAAAATTAAATTGCAGGTCTTCAATGGCAATAACCAGGCTAAACAATTACTTTTTCCACTAATAGAGTTATATCCTTCTCGAATCACTGACATTGAAATCCAACTATCAACTGA
Organism: Esox masquinongy; assembly: GCA_016801175.1. Taxonomy (NCBI): domain Eukaryota; kingdom Metazoa; phylum Chordata; class Actinopteri; order Esociformes; family Esocidae; genus Esox; species Esox masquinongy. The sequence continues at coordinate 18,969 of JACXGI010000614.1, forward strand.
TCACAAGAGATATTATCAAACTGGCCATTTTTACAAATAATTAAAATATAAGAACATAAGCCAATATTAATGCCTTACTCTTCATTGGGCGCTTCTAATGGTGAGAAATTGTGAAAAATCATGAGTTTTGTTTTAACTATAAACTGATCAAACAAGAAGAAATATTATCCAACTGTCAAAATACAATAACACAAGCAAAATGGAAACTTTACTCTTCCTCGTTGTCAGAAATGAGTCCGAGTTGTCATCAATTCTATCTTCACCTTCCTTTGTTGTTGGGACCCAGAACTGCACCTGATTATTGACAATGAAAACAAGTTTAAAAAGAGTATAAAAGTGTCCACAATCTGATTCAGTTATTTCATAATAATTTTATTATATCACTTTTACATTATTATCAAATGTCTTGTTGAATCATGCTTTATGTGAACTCAGTAAATATCTTTACATTTGAGTACTTATGAGGTGACTCAATGGTTAAACAGCTCTGGAAAAAATTAAGAGACCACTCCTATTTTTTCTTAAATCAGCATCTCTACATGTATGGCAGCCATTCCATTCCAGTGTCTGTTAAATTCCAACACAGGCACACCTTATTTTACTTAATGAGGTATTGATTAGGAGATTACCTGAACCAAATCTAATGACTCCGTCTAACCATTAGACGACAAGGTGTTGGGCAAAGCTGAAAATTTGACTAGTCAGAAGATGACCTTACTCCATTCCTCTACGGTCCAGTCCTTATGGTCTTTTACAAACTTCAGCCTGGCTCTTCTTTGCTTCTCATTGATGAAGTGCTTTTTTCTAGCTTTGCACGACTTCAGCCCTGCCCCAGGAGCCTGTTTCGAACCGTCCTCGCCGTGCACTTCACCACAGCTGCTGTTTGCCATTCTTTTTGTAGGTCACTTGATGATGTGTATCACTGAGCTCAGCCTGGCTGGGGAAAAAACAACCTATCAATCAAGCTAGCTGCAGTAGTAGTTGACTTTCAGTACTGTAGCTTGCTAACGCTAGTTGGCTTGCTCTACAGAGTTAATGTTATTCGATGATAACTACCAAAGTGATTTTAGCTAATTTGTCAGATAGATAAGATGGCTATCTGCTTTGTAAAGAAGTTAAATAAGCTTACATGAGATTCCTTGTCCAGAAATGATGACATGGTGCTCCAGAAATTATGTCGGCTTAACGAACTAAGCAGATGTTTGTTAAGTAGTCGTACAGTAGTGTTAACTAGCTGCAGTAGCTAGTTAGCCAGGTATGTTACTGCAGCAGAAAACTTGCTCTACCTGCAGTTGCTAGCAAGGTATACTGTGTAGGCTACACGACTAAGAAAATTTCTAAATTGGATAATTACTAGATTAGAAAAACCGAAAGTACCTTGCTGTAGTTTGAAAGGTTAACATAAATTATTACATAATTTCTAAATAGAAAAAAATGATCAATTAAAAAAAACTATGATAGTGGCTGAAACTTAAGCACTATAATTGCTATTGGGCTAACCAGAGTAGAAGAGTACTTGTGAAAACTCACAGACACGACTAAACCAGAATTATCTTAAACTGGAGTAAAAAACATAAATATAGTTTAACACATCAGAAGTATACAGCCACTGCGATAATGTAATTGCTGAGGTAAACTTCTCACAACTATTTAGGAGTTCATATACTACAGCAAAGACATGGCGGGACCCTCGAGCTGCGGCTCTTCCGTGCGTGCAGTTAATTTGTGTATGCCTTCCATCTGCTATTGTGAGAGATTAGGCTACATGGCATTTTAATTGAGCAATTGCGTGTATTGGAGTATTATTGTTTTTTCAGCTGAACTCTGAAATATTTGGAATATGGTTTCCGATGTGGTGGCAAGTAATGACATCGTAAGCAAAGTACGCTGTAGCAACGAAAATAGGAGTTGAACTTTTCCAGTTGTAGTTACATAAGATCGTTACCAAACGGGTACGTAAGTTTTTACATTGTCAGTACGTCATTTAATTACGTTTCTGCGACATCCTGAGCAGGTGAGGAAGATGTGGTCATGCAATTACCTTCGGACAACGTTGCCACAACGTTGTAAGAAGGTAATGTCACGACATGACCAATCCACTACGTCACGGTTGGTCGTGGTTACGTAACTTGTTTGCTGGGGACGTTTTTATGGGCGGAGCCGAACTGGTGGCAGAAAGTGGCAGTAACCTTTTTACAACATTTAGGAATATGGATCATTCGTAGGCCTTCTCCAATTATTTTGTCAAGAAAATGTCATATCAGAGATATAATATAATATTACCGTATATCCCATTCATTCATTAAATGCTTGCAAAAATACTGACTGATGTAAGCTAAACTAAGTATGAGCAATTTGGTTTGTTTGCATGCTAATTCTGCTTACACGCTAGCTTGCTAACGTTGGTCCATGGTGTTTACCATTGTGAAATTGCCTACTGAGTGTCAGCTTTGTGGTTGCTGCTGTTACTAATTTATCGTTATTACTATAACTACATCATTGATTTAGCCTGTGTGTGATAAACAGTGGACAAAACTTTGCCTGATATGAAATGAGCACTGCAGAGACGAGCATTCCGAGTGGAGGATTCATCAGTCCAGTCTGTCTGTTTAATGGCTTGCAACCATAAACTTTGGCATTTCAAAGGGTGGCTTCGACAACGGTATTCTATAGAAATTAAGGCCATCTTTTTTGCCTTCCTATTCTGACATCCAACTGCACAAGACATTTTTTTTTCCTTTAGTCCGAGGATCTTGCCCGTTTCCCTACACTTGTTCCTGCAGTTTTCTGCCAATAGCAAACTTCAGTGACTTAACCGTGACGTCCACTCCAAATGGGTCTATAAATATTTATTTTAGTTTTAGAATGACGCTAAAACCTGTTACCTGTAAAAATCACAGTATTAGCAACTAGCTAAACTGCCTGGTACCAGATATCTCCACTGTGAAATGTTGCTATGGTGACTGAGGTGTCACATGACTGTCTTGTAAAGAATGTTTCAGTTTTTTTAAAAGTAGGGGTGCTGAAATAGGAAATGTCCATATCTTTTCATTTTCTAAACTAAGGCATAACTGATCCTAGATTTTCTTTGAGACCCTTTGTGGATAAGGTACCATTATTTCTTACATTGAGACACTAAGATTTCTGTCCCAGGTATTGAGACTCAATTGCCTTACAGTACAGTCCCCTAGTATGTAAGTTAACCCCAAGGGAATTCACATGCGTTTTTCCATCCAGCTCGTGCCTTGGGAAAAAGCTGGGAAGCAATTCCCTAGCCGACTGTAATAACTCCTGCCCAAGGATCCTAGCTGACTGTAATAATTTTCCCAAGGATCCCACTGGCTCCGAATGTCCACAATGATGCATTCCAGAGAGATGCTTGGTCCATCAGCCTGGCAAAGGGGGCTTAGCCCCTGGTTTCAATTTAGAGAGGTTATGTTTACACTGGTTTTAACATGCACATTAATATGGCTACATAACAGGAGGTCATGAAATAGGATGGTCACATTGATACAGAAACTCAAATGATTGACCCTGTTGGTTGAAAAATCCTTAAACACAGGTAATACTAGTCAATGAATATAACCTAAAGAAAAGCCATTTTTGCCAGACCGCGTAAGCGGAGCCGGCTAAGAAGAGCGAATGTCTCTGAGTGAGTGAGTGACCGGCCGACCGACCGACCCTTGTTAAATAGCGCTGTGGTTAGAGATGCGGGCTCCGGAACAGCTGGTCTCGCGTTCGCCTCCTGTAACAGTCAAACCACCTTAAGCCTGAGGTTCAGGACAGAAAAACCTTCACTGGCTACAACTTTATGTAGCTGCGTAATAGGAAGCCTAAAATAAAACGGTTCTGGTGGATATTAGGATTTGTTCAGGATAGACAAACACTTCGCTGGCTTCACGATTCTCTCTGCTTTTCACTTGACAAAAAAGTCAATTGTCGTTAGTAATGGCCATTCGAGGCTTCATTACCATTCTTTTAAAGACAAAAAACACGCAGTTTCTAAATCCCTCCTAGGGCACCAATTTGAATCATTCGGGCTAGCTCTGGAATCAAACAGGAAAATGCCGGCTGTATGTGAGGAGAGGTTTCAGAACCCCGAGCTACGCTACAGTTTTTTTAACACCATTTGCTCTGAAATGTGTTCACTGTACAGAATTCAAAGTAACACAAATGTATTTGTCAAGGACATCTTAATGCATAAGCCCATGTAACTGTTCAAGATCAAATGGTTTACACTGAATGATATATGGATGTTTCACAGGTAAATAATTAACTCCAAAAGCATTGGGAGAAGCATTAAGATGCTCCAGACCCTTTGGGTCAGCAGAATGAATATCCAGGACAAAAAAATCAACGCCATCGCATTACTACGTCTGACTTAACTACGTTAAGAGTGAAGCACTAATTAACTTGTTCTGGATAAGTGTCTGGTAACATGACTAAAAATACTGTCAGTGGTCCCACAGTCTAAGCTGCTGCACATTCAACATGGGTTTGAATCCAGCCCACTTCACTTTCCCTACATTCTTGTCCAATAATGAATAAAATTCACCTAAAAATAGATCTTACGGAGTCAAAGAAAATACGCAATACTATGGGATGTACTGTATATATTGAGTGTGTGCAAGATATACATTTTATCATGATTGGTGTAGAGGTTCTGTGGTCTTTACAGTACAACTGAGTTGGTATTCATAATTAGCTACACACAGTCTATAAATAATATTGTGCAGATTTAATAGAACAGTGAACTGATGTTCATATTGTCTTCAGCAAGAAAGATGCACCTAAATCTGATTGCGCAAACTAGACCTGCGCTTGTTCATCAGTGTCAGGATAATATAGACTTGGAAATAAAAACAAATGCTCAAAGGCATTCCTTGCAAATTCCTGCAATACACAGTTAAATGAGTTTCCAATGGAAACATTTTAAATAGAAAAATACTAATTATAATCACCATTAAAACATTAGGGATGCCAAAAATACAAACAGTCAGTTGTCACATTGTTTTTTTCTTAAAGTGCAGAGTTTACAAAAATGTGATAGCAATGTCACCAATCCAAAACTGTATTCACATTAAATATAAATACATTGAAAATAAGCGAGAAAGAAAAATATTGTCAATTTGCATTATATTTAAACATTTAAAATATTTGTTATAAAACACTACACATACATTTAATTGATCAGTGCAAATCTAGTAAAAGTTTTTTACCATGTACATTACCAGCTAAAAAATGTTTTATACACTGTTTAAAAGTCGATGTTTGATTAACCTGAAAGAGAATTACTTTACAAAAATTGAGTTCCTCTCTGCTTCACTTTTCCCAGTCTGTTAAGACAGTCTGTCTTAACAGCCAAAAAAACAAAAAAAACAATATAATTAAAGTGTATTATTTTGGAACCACTTATGTTGTACTTTAGTACACTAAATTGTATAAAAATTATACAACCCCATTTTCCAAAACAGTTGGGACGCTGTATAAAATGGAAATTAAAAACAGAATGCAATGATGTGCAAATCATTTAAACCTATAATCAATAGAAAATAGTAGAAAGACAAGATATCAAATGAAAAAACTGAAACTGAAAAATGTTATTGTTCCTTGAAAAATATATGCCACATTGAATTTGATGCCAGCAACATGTTTCAAAAAAGCTGGGAGAGTGGCAACAAAACACTGGAAAAGTTGTGTAATACAAAAAAGATCCTGGTGGAACATCTTACAACTAATTAGGTTAATTGGCACCAGGTCAGAATTTTGATTGGGTGTAAAAAGAGCATCACCAGAGAGGATGAGTCAGAAGTAATGTTGGGGAGCCTTTCTCTGTGAAAGATTGTGCAGGCAAATAGTGCAACAATTTAAGGCTAACGTTTCTCAGTGTAAAATTGCAAAGAGTTTGGGGTTCTGAATCTATGGTACATAATATCATTAAAAGATTCAGAGAATCCGGAGAAATCTCTGTACGCAAGAGACAAGGCTGAAAAACAATATTGGATGGCCATGATCTTAGGGCCCTCAGGTGGCACTACATTAAAAACAGACACAATTCTGTAGTGGGCATCACTGCATGGGCTCAGGAACACTTCTGAAAACGATTGTCTGTGAACACGGTTTGCCACTGCATCCGCAAATGCAAGTTAAAACTTTACCATGCAAAGAAGAAACCAGATATAAACTAGATCTAGAAACACCGCTGCGTTCTCTGGGTCCAAGCTCATTTAAGTTGGACTGAAATGAAGTGGAAAACTGTCCTGTGGTCTGACAAAATTTGAAATTATTTTTGGGAATCATGGACGCTGCGTCTTCGGGGCTGAAGAGGAGAGGAACCATCTGGCTTCTTATCAGTGCACAGTTCAAAAGCCAACATCCGTGATGGTATGGGGGTGCATTAGTGCACATGGGATGGATGACATGCACATCTGTGAAGCCACCATTAATGCTGAGCAACATATACAAGTTTTGAGCAACATATGCTGCCAAACAAACAATGTATTTTTCAGGGAAGACCTTGTTTGTTTCAGCAAGACAATGCCAAACCACATTCTGCACGTACAAAAACAGCATTGCTCTGTAGTAAAAGAGTCCGGGTGCTAAACAGGCCAGCGTGCAGTCCAAACCTGTCACTCATTGAAAACATTTGGCGCATTATGAAACGAAAAATATGACAAAGGACCGAGCAACACCGAGCTGTTGAGCAGCTGAAATCCTAAATCAAGCAAGAATGGGAGAACATTTCACTTTCAAAACTACAGCAAACGCAAAACGCAAACGCTATGACAAAGGACCGAGCAACACCGAGCTGTTGAGCAGCTGAAATCCTAAATCAAGCAAGAATGGGAGAACATTTCACTTTCAAAACTACAGCAAACGCAAAACGCAAACGCTTGCAGAGTGTTGTTAAAAGAATGCAACACAGTAATAAAAATGCCCCTGTCCCACCTTGTTTGAAATGTGTTTCCAACATCAAATTCAAAATGGGAATATAATTTTCCAAAAGACAACATTTCTCTGGTTCAACGTTTTAATGCTATTTAGTGTACTAAAGTACAAAATAAGTGGTACCAAAATAATACACTTCAACTATACTGCTTTTAGTATTTTTGGTTTGGATGGACACCCAGACACCCATATGGACCTTATTTGGCTAGATCACATTCAAGTTATTTTCCGTCTTAACTATGTCCTCTGCTTCCATGGGAACCCAGTGAACCTACTTTCACCAATGATGCCTCCACTTTAAAATAGCCCTAATTAAGTTCTAATTTGTTTTTCTTCTTATCATACTTGTCATAGTGCAACCGCTGATTTGTAAGGCATTGTTTACCCTAATTCCATCTCAGTAAAACTGTTTAGTGGGTGATGACAACACCAGTATTCACATGTTGGGTCTATGTGTTTATACGCCAAGACGTCTGCGTGCCTCTTCTCTGTGTAATGTAAGAGAGCATGCGAGAGCGAACCACCACAGGGTGTGTGTCTGTGTATGTGTGTGTGTGTGTGTGTGTGGGGGGGGGGGTTTACAGACAGAAAGGCACCCATCTTTCTCATGTCACTGAGTGACAGGCTGGCTGTCATCTGTTCCACTTCACTGTCGCCAGCAACCCGTCAGTGTCAACGAACACATTGTGCCAGTGGCCCACAACATCTTATGTCTGGCACTGACTCTGACTCTGTCGGTGAGAGAGTCAGTGACATCAGTCACGGGCAAGATCTGCCTCCTACTATAAAAGGCACTCTACTCCACAAAATGGTGCATTATTTCTTATCAGAGCCCAGGACTAAAGTAGCGCAGGATGAGTTGTCTTTTAGAATTGAGACAGACATCTCAAACAGTGGATTTGTCCTGGGGGCTAAAGATTAAGGCACTAACCTCATGCCAGCTGTGTGGGAGACAAAACAGATACCTATTCTAATGAAATCCATATGTCAGTGTGTCTGCTCTCTGAAGCATTTGTAATTCAGGCCTATCGATGAAGTATTCTGTTTTCGGATAGATTGGATTGATTTAGTTGGGTCATTCAGTGTTGTAAATGATTTCCCCACAAAGACAGGTCATGGTAATCTCTGTTCCACTACATGTGAATGTGTGTGAGAACGTGTGTGTGTTGGAAACTTTCCAAGGACAGTGTGTGTGGCGTACAGCCGGTCCTACACAGCCAAGTCATCGGGCCGCACACGACTGCTAGAGCCGCTAGTTTTGCTCAGGCGTCGCTTGTCCTTCAGCAAACCCATTTGGGGCAGCGAAACGGCTGGGGCGCAGGTGTTGGGCTTCTCGGCGTTGCCCTCGTAGCTCATTTGCAGGAAGTCTTCCGTCCCCAGGTCGTCGCGGGTGACGTGGTGGCGCTCGGTGGCCATGTTCACTGAATTCTGCTGGTGGGCCAGATGGTTGTTGAAGGGGGGGCAGCTAGGGGGGTGGTGTTGGTAGGGTTGGGAGTTGACGGGGGGCGTTCGGGGCGACGAGTTCATGCACTGGCTAAATTCCGGGGGCTGCGTGCAGGGCATTGAGGGACGGGTATGGCTGTCGGGTTCGGCGGAAATGACCGTGGCACTCGAGGGAGTTCGCCCCTGTAGCTTCTGCCGCTCTTGTCGCTTGGCCCTCACAAACCTCTGACACTGCTTGAAGGCCAGGTGGTAGAGCTCCACGACACTGAGGAACAGCGACACGGCCGACACGGCCAGCATGAACACGATGAACACGTTCTTCTCCGTGGGCCGCGACACGTAACAGTTCACCGGGTTCTTGCAGGGGTCGATGTGGCACAGGTACACTGTGTTGAGGAAGACGCCGTAGAGGAGGTACTGCACCACGACGAACACCACCTCCATCAGCGTCCGGATCAGGATGCTCAACACGTACGTGCGCAGCAGCGCCCCCCGCAGGCGCACCCGTCCCATGCCGCTTCCCTCCTTCCCGCACTCCCCCCCCTTGTCCTCCTCGTGCTCCAGGTAATGCTTCTCCCCATCGCCGCCGCCGTCGCCGCCCCCCCCGCCCCCCCCGCCCCCCTGGTCCTCCTGCTCTTTGCGCCGACGTTTCTCCTCCATGCGCACTGTGTGCATGGCGTGGCCCATGTAGATGAGCGACGGCGTGGACACGAAGACGATCTGCAGCACCCAGTAGCGGATGTGGGCGATGGGGAAGGCCGTGTCGTAGCACACGTTCTCGCAGCCGGGCGTGTTGGTGTCGCAGGTGAAGTCCTCCTGCTCGTCGCCCCATGACGACTCGGCGGCCGTGCCCAGTACCAGGATGCGGAAAATGAAGAGGATGGTGAGCCACACCTTGCCCACGGACGTGGAGTGTTCTTGCACCTCCTCCAGGAAGTTGCCCAGGAGGCTCCAGTCAGCCATCACCGGTCACACGTTACGTCTTCGAAACAGCCTGGGAGAGAGGGAGCAGCACAGACGGGGAACAGTCAGTAACTGTCTTACTGCAGTCCGGATGGGTGCCGGGTCTGTCTGCGCAACTAGCCGCCGTTCGTAGGAGCTGGCAAAACAGCGTAAAACAGATTTAGAATGTTGTTTATCGATCAATGACTAACACAACTGCGTCAGATGAGAGTGACATTATTGTTCTGGGGGATATTTTGTGTTAGGTTTAGCTGTGTTTCTAATTTTCCAAATGTTGGTCTGTTTGAGCGGTTTCCATGTATGTCTTTATATACGCAAAACAGTCCTGAAGTGGTCTGAGCTGATTCGTGCTGAGAAAGGCTGGACATTGCTGCACTGTGCTTTACTATGCTTTAAGTGATTCTGTGTATTACTGTGCTTTAAGATACTCTGTACTTTACTGCGCTTAAGGTGATTCTGTGCTTTACTGAGATTTAAGTGATTCTGTGCATTACTGTGCTCTGTGGTACTATGCTGTTTGTACCAGGCAATGTGTTTGGGGATGTAGAGTGTGTATATTAATAGACTTTTCTTTCTGTGTGATCACTGGTCTCAGTAGGCCTGATCTGGTCTGGCCTGGGACAAGTATGTTCCCACAGCCCCTGCCTGCATGCCTGGCCTAGCCCTCTGGGATATCACTTTTAGGGAAGTCTTAAGACAATAGAAACCCAGTGATGTTAGTTGTCTTATCTTCATCCTGGGAAAGAAGGAAAGAGACACTTACTGATTTACATTTCCTGTGGCCAGAGATTGGTGGCACATATTTTTTTACAAAAACAAAGTCTAACAATTTGATAAAAAAGAGCTAAGAACCAATGGGTGCATCTATTTTTTTGAAAATTGCTAAGAACTGAGTCAAGAAGTTCCCAAGGGAACCATTCCCTCGAGCGCATTCCACGAGCCGATGTAATGCGATATTATTTGTCATATGTGTTTTTTCATTGTCTAAGTTTTGTTAATTTCTTATTTATGGACAGAAAAGCTTGACCATTTCATCTCCCCATGAACTTTACTGTCAGTGCTAGAATGTAGTGACATAACCTGTCGCGCCACAGTAGCCGTGCCCCTTCCAGAGCAAGAGAAACAACTAATTCTATGTTTGAGGATGGGTGATGTTACCCATTGGACACTAATAGCACTTGCACAGCTAACTACCTGGCAATTTCATATTGGCTACACAAGCACAAACAATACGTCTGTGTACGGTAGACTCCCAACACCTACACTATACATAATACTTTCATGGTTTCATAATTGTAGGCACTCCATTCATTAATTGTAAATCCATTAATTAAACTGAATAACTTTCAGTCTTACGAGCAGAGAAAATACCATACCCTGGCATAACATCCATCTGGTACAGGTGGTTGTTTTTTTTAAAAAAAAAACTCTGTATGGATCCTCTGTCTTTCTTGTCCAAACTGTGTATTGTTGTAGCTTCATGGCATTTCCCTGCTCTTTTGCCCTCTCTTCTCCAGAAGTAGCAATGGAAATGCAGCTGTAGAATCAGTGCTAAGTTAGTTAGACAGTGTGTACAAACGTGCGCATGTGTGTTTGTAAGAGGGAAAGGCAATAGGTTTTCCACTCTTTATTTAGAGCAGGCTAGTAGTTTGTGTGTGAGGGCGCATTAAGTGTCGCCGGGCCACATGACTTTGACCTCAGGGAATTTATCGGAACTATGACTGATTGGAAAGTTGTTTTTTAAAGACCGAAATAACCCTTACATAGAACGCATATTTAAATATGGGAGAATTACCTAGGAATTTATTTCTTAAAGGAAAACAGCTGACACACGTCTATCAGTCGTTGATTGGATTGGCGAGAGGAAATCACCTTTGAGTCATTATCTGAGGGGTCCCGGTCTCCGTCCTGTTCCCCCCAGACCGTTGAGGAAGCAATCTTGAACAATAATGATTTCCTTCAGACAAGGCACTTAGAAGGAAATGAACTGAAAAATCGAAGCAACTCGAAAAAGCTAATCTTTACCCTAGAAACAGTTTTTCTCACACCCCTTCTACCATCACTGTGTAAAGCAGAAAGTGAACTCGGACCAGGTCACTGGGCAGGCTCGGTTTTACCTGACTGGGCACTTGGCAGCCCGGGGTTCACTTAAGGGAGGAAGGCACTCCCTCCACACCTCCGCCCTGCTCTTACTGTTGTTTGTCTCGGAAACGGAGAACAATGAAGCTCGCTTGGTCTGTATTCTATAGAAATAGAATCACTGTAATGGCCAAGTCCACTTGTAACACTCAGGGGACACATGATAGGACAGGACAGGGTGGTGATTTTGTCCAGTGATATGGAGAATTAAGCACAGCACACAATCCTTTATTCCACACATTGTGTTGCGCCTCCGGGAACCAAATCAATTCCTTTGACTCATTACAATGATTTTTGTATACATAAACTTAAATTCTAGTTCTATACAATGTGGCTTGATCGCTCTACGCCGGATACCAAACCGTCTCACACTGGGAGACATGGCATAAAGCATTGCATGTCCAGGTCAGTAGTTACTAACCAGGGGTACTGGGGCCACCGGGGATACTTGAAAATTATTGTAAAGCCAAAGGCTTACTGGGAGAATGCATAAGGGGGTACCTCAGGGGTAATCTGGGTAGAGCTAAATTCAGTTGGTGGTACAGTAACCGAAATGTTTCTGTTTAAGATTATTTTAGAATTTGACTCAGGCTTTCCTGGGAACCATGTCTCTCACCCCCCTGGCTAGCTTGAAATGAGACTGACCACAACTGGAGCCTTCCCAGATGGAAGATACTATTACCATACTCGTCATACAGACCACTTGGTCACATCCTACGTCCATTCCCATCACAGTTCAACAGGTGGTTGACACTGACAGGTAGAAAAAGAGATTTTGATATGCAATCTTACCAGTAGGGTTCAATAAAGCTTAGTATCTTAACGGTAGCTTTCCATTATGGTCCTGTAACAGTGGTGAGAACCAGCTGACTTTGGTGTGTTTTGGCTTGTGGACACACATGCACGCACACCATCTGGTCCCTGTTGTTGCCAGCTGGGTCCTCACTGTCAGAACAACTGACCACACATGGCCCCTGGTGACGGGGCTTCAGACCTGACTCGTTAGACTGTTGACACCTTTTATCTCAGTCTCCCTATACACACGGTGTCCTTGTGTTTCCTAAATAAAATAATTTAATCAAAAAGAGCTACAAATGAAAGGGTTAAGCGCTGTTGTCGCCATTATCTTCGCCTGATAACATTTCCAATAAATTATTCCATCCTTATAACTCTTTACGACCACTTGAAACCGTTTTATAGTTTCACTGAGAAAAGCACTGCATCTTAAAATCATTTATTCATTCAAATCATTTATTCATTCAATTATTATTTAGTAGTCTGAAGTCAATGGTTCTACAATAGGTTGATGAGAAATTATATATAGCGCCTAAAGGCCTCAGCAACATCTCAGATTTAACAGCTCGTCCTTTCCTTTAAGCTCCAACACCATTATGTTATGTCACTTGAAGCCCATTGAATACAGTTGAGCATATTTAGTCTCACGGTCACAGGACAATTAGTATTATAAAGAGATTGCATCAGGATATGGGTCCACCCATCAATAATAACAATGGTACAAAGTCTGAGAGCATATAACTTCCCCATTATGACTTTCTTCTGCTCTCATTATTGTTTGGCTTGGTGCTCTTTTCCTTCCTGTGTCATGTCGGTTGTATTCCTGGCTTGATTTAATGTCACTTATTTGCTCTCTGGTTGATAGTGTTCTATCTGCTTGTTACTGCTAGCTTGATCACCAGCAGCCCAAACAACATGGGAAATGGATAAGGGAAGTGTCTTGGCTTTGGAGACAACGCCTGAGCATTTTATTATTACGTCTTTTGGCTGAAGACACTTGGGTCAACTTTAGATCTCAGTTGAATCTCGCTACTGACATAATTTCTTACTTGTTTAACATCACAGCTGATGCTACAGATCTATGCTGTAAGCAAACAAATTCTATTTCTTCTCCATTAATCACAAACTAAATTCAATTAAGTCTCTCTCTGCACATACACACACTTACATGCAAACACATACACATTTGAACTTTTTAGGGTCAAAATTTTTTTCCTATTTAGCATGATCCTTCCCTCACCGCTAACCCCTAACCCCAACCCCAAAACCCTAATTCAAATTGGGTGAGCCGCTCTTATGGTTTCATTCACTTCAGAACTGCCCTTCTTTTAAAATGTTTCAGAATAACCCCAGAACAAAAAGTACAAATCAATAATGGTAATGCATCAAGGGTAGGCTAGAATTATATTAGAGTTTGAAATGTAAGTTGAAATAGGTTACATTTTACCTGTCTTAATTATTCAATATTTTTTTTACCTGATGTCACCCTGCTGGAAAAATGCACTAGAACACAAAGTTGCACTCTTCCCGCAACTTTTTGTTTTTGCAGTGCTAATATGCAGTATTTAGTCAATTCTTTTGTAATTTCTTTTTTAATGCTAAAAAAGTAAGGAAAACATGGTTCCCAATGTTCACCAAAAAGAGCATTTCGCAAACTACCCATCACTAAAATACCCTCTAAACCCTAACCCTTACTGCTAACCCTAATTCTGACCCTTAAAGAAGGCAGTTAACAGTAATTGCTCCTGTAAGTTGTGCTGGTTAAGAGCATCTGATAAATGTAAAGTAATGCATGAACACTTACACACAGCACAATGTTACTCCACCTGAGAGGATATTGTTTAGACCTAACTGAAGATGCAGCTCAGGTAAGGATTCCTTCAATACGAAAGGTAAGGTATATTGCAGAAGAAAAACGTCCGTTGGCGTTTCAGTTCTGTACGGGTTAACTCCAGTGGTCTTGGTCTCTCACTTGGCTGTGGGTCTTGGTTCTGAGACTTGCTGTCTGGTCCAGTCGTTATTTCTGAAGCTACACCAACAAAATTGAGGCCAACGACGGATTCCCCTTTCGATTGAGAAAGACGAATGAGTTTGTCCACAAATGTTGAGTCTCTCTTTTAGAGTACAAACAGAAAGCTGATTATCTCTCTCCTCTCAGGCAGAAAATTGTCTCACTCCAGTTGGCATGGCGAACAAGTCCACTCCTTGTCAATAATCAGAGGTGGGAAACAGAATTTCTCAAGTCCAAGTAGGCAAAACGATGAAACGTTCTCCTCAACAAAAGTGGCCCTTTTCATTCCCTGGACGAGAGCCGTGAGGAGGGTCAGGTGATGCAGGAAGGACGGACAGATGGAGTAGAAGAGGCCTTAGGCGGATGAACAGGAGCAGCTGTCTAAGACATACAACACTGGCAGACACAACACACAGCCTCAAGCATGCAACCAGTAGAAGAAATGCCCGGCATCACTTGTGGTCCTCCTACCCTACCGAGTACCCAGCCGCCCTCCCACAAACCCCCCTCCTCTTCCTCCTCCTCTTTTCGTCCTCCTTCGCCTTCCTCTCTCTCTTAGCCTGCAGTGCCCTCGGTAAGACTGTCTGGTAGTCCGTTTTAGACAGAGGAATATCCCAGGTTAGGAGGGGAAGTCAGATTGTATTAGAACACAATGGCAATTCCACATATTCAAATCCCTGTTTTTTCGTCCCTGCACCCTCGCCTTACACATAGTTTACTCACGTATACACACACACACACACATTCACACTGAGGTTAAGAGAGTAGGGCAGATATGGGGAACATACAATCTATTTTCAAGTACACGAATAACAACATGATTTTCCATGACAGGGATTTGCAGATGGCTTTTATTGGCATACCGCTAAAGGCTGATTACTATAAGAAAATAAAGCGGTAGCTATAGAAGCTTGAACTAAGTTGTTGAATATTAATATGGAGACAACACTGAAATCCCATAATTATCTTAAAGCCTTGTCATATAACCAGTTGGCTGGGCAAAGCCACTAATTGCTCCAGGGTCTGCATCAATAATGGCTTTGTGTAAATCCTATGGTCACCCAATGCATTCCAGCATTGATATTCCTACATTCTTAAAAACCCTCCTATTCAAATTGATCGCCTAAACCCGAGGGGTTACTAGACAACAATTATTACATACATAAACATGTGCCTTTGATAAATGACCACAGAGATTTTTTTGGGCAGGCACATGGTTGCTCTATAAAATCTGGGTCCACAGCTTCTACTGTCATCTATGGCCAACCACCATGACCCGAGGACCTTAACCTAAAACCGCTTAATTTATAAAACAGACAGTGTTTTTGTCTTTTGTAGGTTACGTCTTAATTTATCTTTCTCCAGACTGAAAAGAGTAACTTGTAATGTTTATATGTGTAATAAAACGTCTTCCCTAGAGGGTACACATTTCCCAGTATTATGAGTCATCTAGTGCAATGATAATGTATTGCGTGAAGTTGGGTTATGTCCACACACGTTGTTGAAGGTAATAGCCCAGTTTTTCTCATCCCTGCTCCTGGACGCCCCCCTGCCCTGCATGTTTTAGATCTCTCCCTGCCCTAACATACCTGATGTAGCTCATGAAGGACATGATAATGAGCTGATCATTTGAATCAGGTGTGACAGAGCAGGGAGAGATCTAAAACATGCAGGACAGGGGGGCGCCCAGGAGCAGGGTTGAGAAGTACTGTTATATACTTTGCAACAGAAAAAGCTTGATCTGAAACAGTCTTACAAAGTTTTTTTTGAGTAAACTGGCCCTTTAATTGAATGTATATGACTGTAACAGGAAGCAGTTTACAGTTTCTCAATCTTAAATCTTTGCTGTTTTTCGATCTTATCATGTGAAATTTCAGTCGGTCACTCCAACCGCTTTAACTCTGGACCAATCACAGCTCTGTTGGAGAGAGCATGAGGCTCTGCAGAGATGTGTGCCAGTAACCGGGGGCTACTGACCTGTGATGCAGCCAGCAGAGGCCCCGGAGGAAGCAAATTAGATAAAGAGAAGTAAAACAATCCTTATTCTAATGAGGTAGGTTTACTTGATGGCCAAAATGTCATGTTTCTAAACCCAGAATGCTCCAGGTGATAATTATAGAAATAGATTAAGGTGATAGTCCTTTCTCCCTATTTATTTCTCTCCTCTCTGTTTCTCATGCTTTCTCTCGCTCCTCTCTCTTGCTTTTCCCCATCTCACTCCGTAATATAATGAAAGTGTTTGTAACTGCAAGCGGAAAGTGTGACCACACCTCTAGCACTTGTCATCAGCACCTCTCTGACTCCTGACACCTCTTTTATGGCCTCTCCATACTGCTGGTCATGAGAACGCAGATAAAATGCCTTCCCTTTATTTAGCCCTCTCTCTCCGGGTGTGAGCAATGCCATTCCAAGCGCCTGCCTTAAATGAGCCTGTCAGGGACAGCGTTGCTTATGTGCCAGTGACAAAGGAATGGGAAGAGACAGGATACCATGATGTGATGAGTTTGGGACTAACTAGATTCAACAAGCTAATATAAACTCTTTAGAATACTCCAGTACATACCTAGAGGTGGACCAGACCCGGGTTCAAATAGCATTCATTTTTTCTGCGAAAGTCAATCTCTCCCAGGCTCTGTTACTGTCGGAACCCAGGTCGGATTGGGGCCTGAGGGTTGGAGAGAAATCAGAGGGGAGGTTATGTGTAAAAGTGACTAAAACCGATATTAGAATTTGTCCACCTTTCTTGTCCAACTCACCTCGAAGTGACTAAATGCAATTGTCCTAAAAGAGCCAAGCTCATATAGGAATAAATAACACCAACACATCAACAACAACAATCAGACATGAACAGTGTTGGGGAACCTTTTAAAAGTAACTAATTACAGTTAGGAGTTACAGTTCCCATAAAGTAATTACTTTACTTAGTTACTTGCTGTAGAAAGTTAGGTGTTACGTTACTTAGTTACTTAAGATAAGTCCTTTGATTCTATATTCACGTGTTGGTCACTTTTAATGGGTTATTGTATTATTACATAGTCAGTGTCAGTCATCAGCATATAAAATTGTCAATCATTAATCATTATATAGCAAGAGTGACCAATTATATCATCAAGTAATCATATACCATAAACAGAAATAATATTTGCATTTAGTTCTTTAATCAAGAATCTCTTAAAAATCATGAGATTATTTTGTATTGCAAGTGCCTACACACTTTCAGCCCATGCTTATTCAACAGCCTATGTGTACAGACTTCAATAATAGATAGATCCATTGCAGTGAACAATGAAGAACAAAAATAATAGCTGTAGTATTGTACACTGATAAACTTTTCAAAAAAGAAAACATTGGGCACATTGCAATTTGAAATCTCATCGCAATAATGTGCATAATCCATTAATGTTTGATTACTTTATTCAGAGTTGAAAAAAATTTAACTCTGTTTTAAAATTATTCAGAATAATCACGTTTATAAACATAATGTGTATTTAGATGTTCATTTGCTATCTTGGTTGTCCAGCAGAGAATGATTTGGCATTGAACTTCGGTTGTCCAGCAGGGAAGAGATGCACCAAAACATAACAGCAACGCTGGTGACTGGATACAGGCGAGGGCCAATGGATCCCAGGATTTTCACTCTTTTCCGGGGGGTCACATTGACCTGTCGGTCATATTGGGGGCGTCATGACCCCCCCCCCCACCCCCAATTCTACACCCCTGCACGAGGGTAATAATGACATAGTCAACATAGTAAAGAGCTTCCCAATAGTGATGGAAAGTTCGACTCTTTTTACTGTTACAAACATGTCTTTAAAATGCTACTCTCTTGATTTTTCTTTGCGAACGTAAAACTAACAGCGTATTCAATGGTTCTGTATAACTTATGGAGTTAGATATCTGCCAAAAGGTTAAGCGTACGTATTGTTAGGATCGTAAGAAAATACATTCGTAAATTGGTATGATCGTAAAAAAGGTCAGACGTAAAACATGAAACGTAAGCATGAAATTAAATCTGTGAACGTACAAACACCCTTTTACGACTTTCCACACATTAAATTCTTACTTTACGTCGCCATTTATTTGTTTACAAATCGTTTTTCTACGTACAAACTTTTGTCAGTAATGTGGCATCTGCAAAGATAAAACCCGAATTTAGCTCTTCGAAACTGTAAAGCTAGCACCAATAAGTTGGACCGCTAGCCCAGTGTTCAACCATAGCGTTGCCATTCCGGATATCATGTTCAAAATAAAAGTCCATAGCTGTTTTTTTAAGGCTGCTTAACAACATTAAACCAGTAGGCTATCAAGCATTTAGGCGTTAGGTAAAATACTTGTGTGAAAATGACAAGGACACAGTATACTATTGCATAGAATATCCTTCTGAGCTGCAAAATATAATGAAGTGATTTCGGTCAAGATATTCTTTAAATATTAGTCTGCCATGTGCTATTTAATTGCTGTGTTCTGTCCATACTATTTTGATGGCTGTATGTGGCCTGAAACTTCTGTAGTAATTACTTAACATTTCATTTTAGTTATTCAGTATTTTAACAAATTCTCATTTTACAGCAACAACCCAGGGGGAAAAAACGAAGACCCATAAAGCAACGCTGTTTGAGTATTTGGGACCACAACAACTGTGTAGGCCTACACAATAATACAATTTCTATACGTCTGAGTGATTTTTATTACACATGAAACCTATGCACAAAAAGCAGTTACCCACATGAAAATCAGCATTCACTACGCATGCATGAAGAAAGAATTGACTTTTAAATTGAAATCTTGCAGGATACCTATTTCCAGTGTCCCTGATTTCTCTGCCTCTGCTTGTTATATTAGCACTCATCCCGGAAAGTTTCAGTTACATTCTTTGGGAGGATGAGATGAAACTGCTAAAACTCCAGATTGTGATGCTGTATATTAGAACTGTAAAACTAGATTAGTACAAGCAAAAAATATTTGTTCGTCATCGTAACAGGGTGTTTGTACGTTCACAGATCTAATTTCAAGCGTACGTTTAATGTTTTGCGTATGACTTTTTTTACGATCATACCAATTTACGGATGGATTTTCTTACAATCCCAACAATACGTACGCTTAACCTTTTAGCAGATATCTAACTCCATAAGAACTCCGCTGCCAGTCCTTCAAATTAACGATAAAACCGAACAAGTCAGTTGTTCACAAATCTTTTTTACTTAGGCAAAGGCTCGGTGCTTGTTTGTATCTTTGTTTATCATGACATCAGTAATCATCTGACTATATTAATTATTATAGCCTGCGTTAAATTATCAGTTATAAACATGTCTTTATGATGTTCTATTTTTCTCTGCAAATTTACATAGATGTTGATCGGAGAACTGAGCTGGAGGACAGGGTATGAAGCCAGTGATCATGTTGTAGAAGTCCACCGCCAAACATTTGAATGAACGATACAATTGCACAAGTCACTAGAAAAAAGTCCCAAAAGAGTAGTTCAAAAAGAACGAATCGTTCGCGGACTGCACATCACTGTTCCCAAGCTTGGATCATGCAGCTCATCCTTCCGCTGCACAAATCGCTTGTTGATGCTACGTATCGATTTGAAATGTATGGGAGCTGGGCGCGTGGCTTTGGTAGATGTATCATGAACTTTAGCTGGTGCTGCCATGTTTACATCCTTTGTTGCCGCACTTGCTACTGGAGAAATAAACGCTACATAACGCTACATTGGTTGCACTGAGGGAAATTGAGTAACGCGTTATTTATTTAAAAAATAACTAGTAAGGGATTACTTGAATTCAATAACTAATGCGTTACGTTACTCATTACTGTTAAAAAGTAGTCTGAAGGTCTGTAACGTGTTACTTTCTACATTATTTTGTAACGCGTTACCCCAACACTGGACATCAATATCAATAACTTACTTTAACATTATTTCAACATGAATAGTGAAAATAATCTATGACAAATACCATTAATGTGTTGCCGAACATTTAATCTTTACAGGACCTCATGTCAATAGACACATTTTTAACTTAATATGAGAAAATTGCAATGTTGCAATGTCAGCACAATCTTGCCGTTTTGTTTCTCAACGGTTAACCAAAAGACAAAGGTGTCTTTTTAAAAGGTTAATACTTAAAACAAAGAGATGAGTCGACCCCTTGGCGTTCATCTCTGTCTCCTTTGGCAGACGTGTCACCTCGTTTTTTTTCCTTTAACCTCCCTAAACAATGGAAAGAAAGCCGCTTTCCCCACTCAGCAAAAGGTTTGACTCTTATCATCTCCTGACCAACAAAAGTAATGCTGATATTTCAGACAAGTCATCCTTTCTCTCAACTGACATCTGAACCTAGTTTTAAGGGACAGAAAGAACAGAAACTAGCAAGAGAGAGAGAGAGAGAGCTCAAAATATCTTTGTAGGCGATAAAGGCCTGGGCACATTCTCATTGGAGGGAAAGGTCAATACTAGTCACATTTTAACTCAATTTTCAGCAGGGATGGACTGGGTCCAGAAATCATCCCCAGTGTTTCTAATAGACTGACCAATTTTCTTCATTGAGTCTCCCCTGGCAGGCCCATTCTTTTTCCTTTAGGCTCCCTTGTTAAGTGAAAAATGAATAAAACAACAACTCACTAGTCCATCTGTCATTCGCCCAAACTGCCCTGTCATGGCCATGGCCACTACTGAGTCACGGTGCCAAATCCATGGCCATTACTGATGTGTGGAATAACCTTATACATGTCGAAAAGAATTTCAACTCACACACCACCGCTGTGCAACACTTTAGTGCCAATCTAAATCATACACAATATTGCAAGTTGTATACATACAACATGCACTATTGTGACTTATGAAGAGTTATAAGCTGTGGAAACAATACATTGTACAATTTACGCAATACAATATTTCTTGTCTAGAAGATATTTGTTATTTCTCAGAGGTGCGTGTATGCAGGGGGAAGAAGATTGTGAGGAAAACAATTATAAATGAGAAAAACAGAATTTGTACACTGGATTTTCACAAATAAAGCACATAAAGAAATGTATTTGAAAATAACTTACCTTGATACATACTTTGATTTCACTTAGACACAATCTGATAACATATTCTGCTTAATTTATCGGAATACTTAGAAACACCAAGCCATTCTGCTTTTTCTCCAACTGCTGTAGTAGTTGGTTTGTACTAAGGTGGTAGAAGTTACCCCTCAGAATGTTACTGAGCGGACAGGTGGGAAAATTAATGCAGGAGGATATAACCTCTGTGATAATTTAATATCTAATAATCTGACTCCATCTTGTTTGTAAATATATGCAATCATAAATGACCATAATATGCCAGCAGTTCTCAGTAAAGGTAGACCTTTCGTCACAAGCCAAACATTAAAAGGTCATGTGTTTTACAGCCTACGCGAATCCTCAATGCTTCTCTTCAGTCAAGTACAGAAGCCAATTGATCGTGTAGCAATCCGGAACTCAGGCATAACCAGTCTGGTCACTTGGATTTGCGTATGTGTGTGTGTGTACTTATATAAGTTATCCTAATCAACCATCACGTGCAGGCTGTTTATCACAAACCGTACAATAAAAATAGCAGGCGTTCCTGGGCCCACACAGAATGTTTAGATACCCAGAACTCAGGGATGACAAGTCTGGTCACTTAGACTTCATTATTGGACTTCCTTGTGAGTAATTATAAGTAGCCCTACGAACACAATATGGATATAGGTCCCAGTGACTCCACCGGAGGGACTGAAGATGAATGAGGAATGCTGTCGTAATCCATATTTCAAAGTTATACAAGTCATTCCAATAAAGTAATAAAGTTACAATACAGAACATAGTTACATCTCAGCAATATTCCACATCCTTCCAAATTGTCTAAAAGTCTACTAAGTATACCATACATATCTAAGACCCACTATAGCACAAGAGTGTTTGGAGCATCCATTAACGATGAACTCCTAGAACTAAGTAAAGTTTCACTATTTATCCCAACCAGACAGACTGATTCCAAACTCCCCCATTGCATCTATAATAGGATCACCTCACCTTGGCTAAAACAATGAAAACAAAGAAACCAACATTTACACATTTACATATATTAAATTAACACCATCCAAAGCTAGACCCTTGGTCTTGCAGAATTCTTCATCCAGTAAACATTGACCTGTAACAAACATTACATAACATGTGCAGCATTGAAACCAGTAGGAGAGTTCATCCCTTTATGAGACAAACATTAAAAGACCATACATCACTGAGGTTAATCCAATGAATGTTATATTTCTACTTTGTAGATTTGTCCATCTTCTCACCTGGTTCGTCTAAGCAGATGGGGCTACCTTGGCCCCCACCCCTTTCAGGAAGCAAATAGGCCCATTGGTGTGAGATTAGGATGTCCCACTGAGTTCAGACACCAGACAACATGGCACCTTCAGAAACCTATCACAGCACATTTTTCATTACACTACAGGGTCAACGCGTATGAGGGTAGATTGACATTTATTAACCTCAGTTAGCTTTGCCCAAGCCTCCTGAGGTAGTTGCTAAAGTGTGATGTCACTAGGAAATCCGACATTTTGAATCCCTTATCAGGCTTCCCAGCTACTCGTAAGGCATTTTTTTGGACATTTATTTTGCCAGGTATTATGCTAAGAACTGATTCTTTTTCACAGCAACAATCTAAGAGCAATTAAGGTCGTGATCAGGAAATGACAGGATTTTCGCCTTGTTTGCTCTGGAATTAGAACCAGCGAGCTTTCGTTTTACTGGCCCAACGCTCTTGACCACTAGCCTAACCTACCGTCTCTGGCTATGGGCACAGTCGAGGCTCGAACCCAGTGACACCCTATTTTTATGAAATCTCGGAGAGCTGGAAAACCTGTGCGCGTGATAGCCGCACCCAGCCGGACAGGGGTTATCGTGGGATAAAGTGTGTCCCATCCACACGGTTGGTGCTGAGGGAAGCCTGTATCTGAAACCTGACAGAACCCTGGCCCTGAGAGAGGCTGTGTGTTTGTTTGTGCGCGTGTGTACACTTGAATGAACGATCAAGTGTGCATGCCGTTTAGCGTGGGGGTGTGTGGAAACAAAACGGAACAGCCATTGAGTGCGCGCAGGCTGATAACATTGTGTTACAGCAGCTGGCAACAGGAACTGGGGGTGAATTCATTTCTAACAGGCCGCTTTGGGTACAACAAAGACACGGATTCTAATACATTTACCTTCTAATACTCTCACCTCTGCTCTCACAACCTCTCTCGCTCTTTCTTTCCTGTCTCTCTCCACCCCCCTCTCTTTTTCTCTACCTGTCTCTCATCTCGATCGTTCTCTTTCCGCCTCATTGTCGCTTTCTCTCTACCTCTTCCCTCCACCTCTCTTTCTTTCCACCTCTCTCCCTTTTTCTCCACTGCTACATCATCTACTATTCTTTCCCTCTCATCCGCTGTATAAGCCACGGGCCTGTCTTTCCTCCCAGTGGGCCCTCCGCGCCACACAGTCGTAGAGGAAGCTCTAGATCCACTTCCCCTCAGAATAGAGAGAACAATCGATCTGCCCTTCCCCCTCCATCATCCATACCCTCCTATGGCCACCTCTCCCCGGAGGTTTTGTCCACTGACTGTGTGTGTGTGTGTGTCACTGGTTGTTTTGAAGTATGAATAGCATTGGGATCACTGGAGTGGAGATTGGGTGGAGGCACGCTGTGATGCCCAAAGCTGAACAGGCGCAGTTTGCCAGTTCCAGACCAGATTCGACCTCCGTGATTTTGTGAGCGGTTACATTTCTCCATTGCTGTCCTTGTTGGTTGAGTTCAAACCGAGTATGTTACTCTGTCACCACTATTACTAGATGCAATATTAGTACTTTGAAGTACATATAATGTTTATAAGAATAGAATAGAATTAAGTCCAAATCAAAACTAAAGAATATATAGTACAAGTTTACAACCTGTTTAGCAATGGGTTTCCTTTGTATATTTCGGTCTGGTATGTGCTTTGGGGCTAAATCTGGAGAGGTGCAGCCCAAATGGGGTTGGCAAAACCAAACAATTTAACATTCCAAAAAGTACTCTAAATATTTATTGTGTCCAGATTCTTGAAAAGTAGACCAGTGTTGCAGTCTGGTTTCACAGTCGAGCTGCTTTTTGTCAGATCTGCATCGGTGATGTAGTATTTATTTTATGTAATACGTTCTTGTGTTTTCCTCTGTTTGCAGCTCCTCTAAATAAAGCCTTTTCCTGTTTACTTACTGTCTATGCCCCCCTGCCATTTCAGTCAATGGTCTGCAGTGACATAACAGTTTACAGCTCATACAATGTATAACTGGGGCCCTGGCTGTGTCACACTCTGCACTATAGCATGATTGTTCCACGTTAAGGGAGCAAGTAGGGACTGTCTCTCCCTCCAACCATCCGCTCCGTTCCCATTCCCTAACCCGGCGGAACACACCATTGGAAGTGAGCTGAATCGGACAAATCCTTCTTATTGTGGCTGGTATCTGTGGTATGCAAAAAGAACAGAGAAGAGCGCCCCGCCTGGATAGAATCAAAAGACTGATGGTGGAATAGCGATTAATGGGATTATGACAGGAGGACTAGATGGGGCGGCAGGTAGCTTGGTGGTTAGAGGGTTGGTCCTGTAACCAGAATGTTTGCGGGTTTGAATCCCAGAGCCAGCAAGGTTTGAAATCAGTTGTCACTAGCCTTGAGGGTCACGTAAGCGTAATTTGTCCTGCAAGTTGTTCTGGGTAAGAGCATCCGCTGAATGATTGAAATGGCAAACATTTAAGGAGAGGCGAGTCAGGGTGGGACTGAAACTCTGACGGACTTACAGCTGGTGAGAACACCACAGCGAAGCACCCTGAGATCAAAGAGAATATTTATGACATTTTTATTACCGTGGAAGAAATAACTCTAAAGAATGACCTGGTTGCCATGTGTGCTGCTAGCACGTTAAGGAATGGAGTTTGGACATCCTAAGGGTGCAACGCTTGTCTGCAATGGTCAACCTGTTTAAAATGGCTGCCCGGTCCTACACGGGGTGGAATCAAGTTCAAAGTTTATTTATCAAATGCACCAAATAACATAGCGTGATTCTGAACAATGAAATTCTTGTGACATGGCACAGGACATCTATGTAGTAAGAATTAAGAAATATATAAAGCAAAAATATAGCAATAATATACATAACAACGTAAACTAGCAGCAATTTTAAAGAATGTAGAATGGGGAATATGAACAATATGGGTAGAAGTATTGAATACTATAAATATAATATGAGTGTAATATGCCTATGAATGGTACATACAAAAGAATATTCCAATGTACATTGAATGTACATGGAAAGATATCAGAGCATCTGGAATGTTCATGTGTGATCAGTATGATCATAGATCAGTGTTGCTGGTTAAGACGCTTTATGGCCTGAGGGAAAAAACTGTTTTTGAGTCTGGAAGTGTGTGCCCTGATGCTCCGGTAGCATCTACCAGACGGCAGCAGTGTGAACAGACCATAGCCTGTGTGGCTGTAGTCTTTGATGATGAATAAAGGCCGGACCTATAGCCGGCAAACACGCTCTCCCCCAAAAACGACTGCGAGTGCAAGAGTCCCCGCTGGCCTTCATTTCCAAGTAACGCTTTACATCCACTTTATCCCACATCATCGCCTCATTCTGGGTTCATCAGCTAAATCCCGACCTCAAGAGCAGGAAACGCGTGGCGCGACGGCGTGTAGGGAGATAAGCGTAAGATAACTTTGTTGGCGGGACGGTCCTCCGCTAAACGACGGGTAGATGCTTCATTGGCACAATCTGAGCTCACGCCTCAGTGACCTCGGTCTATAGAGCCCGCATGCCCGATCATGACATCATGCCTTTGTGCAAAATCCCCACGCCATTCACAGCCCTGCTCTCGGCTTAGACCTCTAGCGCCGGCAATATCAACAAGTAGCGTCCTTAACAGGCAAGTACAACGCCGATAACTAGCCCCTGTTAGCCTGGATGTGGCTATGCACGCACGTCCTTTTAATCTCACTTTAGCGAAAGTGGAAGTCAGACTGGTGTTGGATGAGTAAGATGTGGCGACAACAGCGTCCAAAACGTACAATTATTTTGTTCCTGACATAAAGGAACATGATGTGACCCACATGATTAGAACTGGAGTAACAGTCCTCCTTGACCCACTGACGTGTGTTCTGACTATTCCGTCAGATTAGCGATATGACCTCCGTGACCCCAGCCTCTATGTGCCTGAAAGGTATCACTACTGCTAGCTGTAATGTGGTCTTGCACAATTTATTTTTTCCCATGAAAATAAATACAGACATTTTTTCAAATGTTCTTCAAATACAACCTAATATTCTTCACCTAATATTCTTCATATAGGTGTGTCAGTTACACTGGTACTCAAAGACCCAAACCCATGCATCTCTCCTCCTGTTAATTGCTTCAGATGAAATTAGATACGGCATGATGAAACTGTATAACACTTATTGCAAACTGCTACACACAGCAATGGAAAAGAATTGTTTGGTCATATAGATGCAGAATCAAAAGCATGCCCCCTCCTACCGAAAGGCCAGCCGTCGCACATTGGCCAATGACAGACAGGAGGGACAGTCTGCAGATCGTTTTCTCATTGGACAAAGGATATATTCTATTGCTGATGGAATGGAATCAGAATGTGGGTTGTGGATTATGACCCTGTGGACACGCCCTGTTGAAACCAATTTTAATAGTGCTTTACTTTGGGTACGGAATTCAGACGTTATGGGTTATTTTTTGTTAAAATTTCATATGAATGTTGCAATTTTTCAGCACTTTCAAAATGTCTGATAATAGCTCTGGTTAACTGTAAGATGACCCAACTGTGTTCATCTCTGTGCATTTAGATATACTGATAAACAGTACAATTTCACATAATTCATAAATCTATGCATTTTAAATACTCTAATATTATACCACTAATATTTCATATATATTTACTTATATGCTCACCAGCCATTTGTATATACTTTATTTAGGTTTAATGTATTCTGTCCAGAGGCACAATTACACAAAGTACAATTCTGAGTATGTGTAAATGTACTTAGCAAGTACATTATGCAGTTGAAGGATAACATTTTTTATAATTAAAAGGCATAAAATGCACAGTGATGAACTCTTAATGCATTACACCAACCGTCACACCTTAAGTAAAGTGTTACTCTTATAGCTTATACTTTAAACATTCCGTAATTCTCATGTACAATTCTACTTTCTTCTCTTTAATTACAACTATAAACTGAACACAATAACATCAGATAATGTGGTGGTTAATGTCAATTTAAACATTGGTACCATACTAGATATGATTAAAAAAAGATATATGTCAATAACACACCAAAATTACATTAAATAATATAACTCCAATTCTGAAAAATCACAATCACTTCAAGGCTCAGAATAAATGGGTTAAAACATGGTAACAAATGAAATAGGTCCTTTAGCACTATCCAGTTCTGATAGCCCTTCATTAGCTAGTGAGCCATG